>MU001927.1:0-67109 GCA_010093585.1 Melanomma pulvis-pyrius CBS 109.77
AAAGATCATCGGTCTAGACGGAGAGAAACAGAGATAAAAGGCAAAACAGCTCCGAAAAAAGGGAAAAAAAAGGTTTCCTTTCTCGACATGGACAGACGCTGGTGGGGTGATGGACGACGAGGTAGATGAAGATGGGCACACGGAAGGAAATGCATGCATACAATATCTCTACTCTTTCTCTCCTTGTTCCATTCTCCCATCCACACCCTCAAACGACGCCGAGAGAAGAAGAAGAAGAAGAAGAAGAAGAAACCTCATCTGACCCTCTCGCCCCGACTCTCCCTCCGCACCCTCCCGCCTCCTCCACTTGGGGACCCAAAACTACCCCTCGGGCTCCTCACCACGGGCGTCATCCTTCTCAACCCCGGCATACTACTCGCCGTGATTCCTGCTCTGGTTTCAAAGATCCGCATGACCAACGCTTGCACCGCTCTCTGCACATCAGCCTGCATATCCGTGCCCAGGAGCCCCACAACCAGCGGCGCAAACACGTCGACGTGGTTTTCGAATTCTCCGGGCGGGAAGTTGGCGTACCCGTCGAGCACAGTGACGACGACGGGGCGCCAGGTAACGATGTTGCGCTGTTGCGTTTCATCGTCGAGGTCGATGTAGGACGCGATGATGTCCTCGCAGAGCGGGATGAGCGCGGTTTCAGTGTCGGAGCGCGAGGCTGCGCGGTCGTTGGAGGCGTCGTGGTACATACGGAAGAGGATGCTGACGTATACGGATGCAGAGCCGGATTCCTGTTTAAGAAGGTTGGGCGGCTGCTTCATGAAGCCTTCACGGAAGAGACGCGTGCGCAGGTCGCGGTCCGCGTTAAAGCGTTTGGCGAAGTGGTAGGATTTTTTGAGGACAGACATTAGGCGGAGTAGCTCGCCTGATGGGATCTTCTCGTACACAGAGTCGTTGGTGAAGAGCTCTTGTACGGTTTCGATCATGAGGAGTTGGAGAACGCATTTAGTGATGATTTGGTTGAAGAAGCGACGGCGGGCGGCGGTCACCACAACTGGAGGTTGTTGGAGATCTTGGCTCTCGGGCCGGTAGTCTTCAAGGTCCTGCGTTGAACGCTTGGGAAGTGGAGAGGGCATTCGTTGCTGTTCAATGGTCGCAGTGCTTGATGCTTCCGAAGTCACGACAGATCCTCGCCGCGGGCTAAGACCGTTGATTCCCAGGGCGTTTTCAGGGGGAGCCTCTTCAGTTGGTGTTTGTAGTGACAGCTCTCCCGGGTTGATATCTGCAACTGGCGTCTTGCCGCCAGAAGTAGCACGAGCCCCATTCGTGGGGGTGCTGTAAGATGACGAAGTCGCAGCAGAGAACAGTGCCGACGCTTCTGTACGCTGGAAGAGCTCCACGAATGCTTTGACGATTTGGCTCCAGTGTTCTGGTCGGAACTTCTGTACGTTCTGCAAGATAAGTTGCTGAAGACAGTTGCTCCCTATCCGTGCAAGAGTGTCGTTCTCCTGGCAGATACAGAGGGCGAGGAGGTCCAGGAAGCGATCCAACATGTACTCTAGAGACTCGAAGAAGTGAGTGAAGAGTCTGATCATGTTGCGCAGAGCTTGGATCATTGTGGTTGATAACCAAACAGAGAGCTCTTCGTGGTTCAGAACCTTCGACATTTCGGACTTGGACTTTAGAACCATGAATATAGGGTACAGCAACTGCCGCCAGAGCATGTCCCAGAAGTTTTGAGGGAACTCGCGACCGTATGTGATAAGCGTTTCGAACAGATAGCTCAACGCCCTCGACCGTACCTCCAGGTCCTCGCCAGTCATGAGAACATCATGGAAGGCGAAAAGCACTGGGAACCAAAATTGCTCTTCCTGAGTTTGTCGTGTTGGTTGTTTGGGTATTGAGGATCCTTTATCCGTCTCCTTTACAAAGCCAGCTCGAGCAGACAACGAACACTCGGGGGTCCGAAGCATCTTGGGTACGGACGACTTGAGAAGCTCAATCGCCTGCAATGACTTCTTTTGGAATTTGTAGTTCTTTGAGAATTCAGTAAGACACACAATTAGATCTGCGAACGCGCCTTGCGAGATGACAACGCCGAATCGCTGGTTGTACACCTGAGACACGTTCTCAAATGCAAGGTTCACGATTCCCTCTGCTTGTAATTTAGTATGAGGAAGGTAGCTGGAATGAGAGATGATATACCATACGGTTCCCGAGCAGCCACAGTGAACACGCCGAACATTGTCTTCCAGCCAGAGCGAATATTCTCCCCTCTAGCTTGTATCATTTGAATTAAGCATCGAAGCACCATGTCCTTGACAGACACTACGCTAGTGTTGCTGATGATGTGCTCAAATGGTTTGAGGAAGTCCTTTTGGAACTTGAAACCGGGGAGTTCCTCAATTTCCATAAATTTCATAGACAATTGTCGCAAGGAGTTCAAAGCGAAGTAGACAACATTGGTGTTAGTGTGACATCCCACCTCATTGAAATGGTTACCCAATATTTGCCAAATGTTCGTCCACTCGAAACGGACACGGGTCATGTTGTAGCCGCTTATCTCAACCAGTTTCTGGAGACTATATGTACGCGGCGATTCGCTTTGACCGGAGGACTGAATTTCTTGCCAGCTGACCTGCGTAAGAGCTTTGACAAAGTCGACAATAGCTTCACCTGACAAATTTGCAGTGTTTGTAAATATGCGATCGACACCTCGGATCATGTCAGTGGAACGACTTTCCTCAGCTACATCTGCCTGGTACTGAACGTTGCCAGAGTGGGACGCTGGCCGCCGGCGATTGGCGGGGACATTCAATGATTTCCGAGTAGTTGGTGTTCCTTTCGGCTGCATTTGAGATTTTAACACGTCTGGAACGGCTCGCTCATCGATACCAGCGGATATCAGCTGGAAGCGGTCGAGTTGTGATATGCATGTGAGGACATCCCGCCAAGATTCTCTTAGCAAGTTTCCTTCAGTGTACGCGACTTCGATAAGAACTTTCAAAGCCTCCACGTTCTTGGCTTTCATCTCACTGAGATTGTAGAGATTCGTGAATCGCGCGAGGAACGAGACGAAAGCTTGCCGTGGGTTCTCGAGGTCGAATAGACACGAGATGCGAATGGCTAATTTGATTCCTTCGATGCATAATCGTACAATCTCGATATTGTGATCTTGAGCTTGGCCCGAAAGTGCAGTGAGGAATGGCATCCATGTGACTTCAAACATGGGCCCTACGTGTTTAGACGACGAAGCGGGAATGAATTTCGAAACGGGAAGTGCTGCCGTCGTTCTCCGCTGAGCTCGTAGGAGTTGCTTATACAATTGCTCGGTCTTGTTGGCCATTTCTTCGGAAGCTTGCACATGGGCCTCTCGTTGCAAATCTCGACCACCACCGATGAGTGCTTGACCAATGCCCGCAGCCAGACCGCCGGTAGGTTGAGTTAACCCTAAGTTAGCAACAGCTTCCTGTTCGGTATTGAGGACAATTTCGCTGTGCGCAATTTCGTTATAAATGGCACGAATATAATCTTCTGGAAGATCGGCATTGTCGTTAATTCCGCGATTGTTCTTGATGAAGTCCTCCGGAGTCATGCGAGGACCCTTCATCTTTTTGCTGTGCTGATCCACGTTCAGCATGATGACCGAGTATGAAAGAACGTACGCCGTATCGGCGTTGGCAAAAGCATTTGGGTTGCCGGTGATATATCTTTCAGCAAACTTAAGCATGAAGCGATCAATCTTCTGGGCTTCACCGGGAAGACGGAAACTTTGCAGGAATCGTCGCAGGGCATCCGTAAAGCGAGTCTTAGTAAAGTCCATCCGGTCCACAAAGGCGTGCATGATGGCAATGTTTTGCGGATCGCCTTCGCCGAGGAATTCGCCAAGAGTCTTTTTATCTAGTTGTTCGTTGTCTAGGAAAAATCGAGCAATGTCGTTCGGAGAATCAGATGCAATGAACCCGTCCTTGAGCAAAGTTTTCAACCCACGCTTCGGTTTGAAGTTGAACTCGCGCACGGCCTTTGTGAGGGCTGTTTTCCTCTGTTTTGCCATCTCTAATTGCCCAAAATCATCCTCGGCAAGTGGAGTTACTGTTCCTGAATCTGCACCAATGTGTGGGGACTCTGTGTGGCCACGAGTATCCAATGACGTCCTTAGATCCTCAATTGAACTCCGTGAGTCGAATGTCTGAGTTCTCGTGGTGTCGGCCAAAGACTGCTGAGACCAATTCACTAACGACCGTAGAATCCCCACTAGGGCTTCAAGGGATTCTTGCTTCATCGCATATTCTGGTGGGTATGCATGCTCTGGCTCTTGATGTACATTCATCGAAGCGGTAGACAGCGACGGAGGTAGTGTGCCCCGACTCTGCCAGTCAGAATGTTTCGTTTGTTTTTCACGGTGGTCCTGGTATGCTTGCTGCTGTATGGGGGTTACCGAAACCGGGGTGCTCGATAATTTCGATAGATGTTCCACAACACGCTGATACATGTTGTCCAGTGCCGTCCGGTCGCAGTCGTAGTTAAGGTAGATTTCGACCAATGCTCGGGGATCGGCGGCCAATCTCCCGAAAACTGTCAGAATATACTGCTTTTGAAAAACCGGTGCAGTTCGTTTGTCCAGGATTGCAAGATAGATCTCCTTCAAAAATACCTCAATTTCCTTCTTAAGCATGACCCGCAAATATTTTAGCATTTGCCAGAATATCTCGCAAGTGACCTCGAACACCTTGTTGACAGAGCTTGCACCGTTACGGCTCAAGCTTAGACAAAGGTATTGCTTGATGGCCTGAACAAATGTAGTGGGCTCGTCACCACTGCTGCTCCTAATAGTGGCATACGGGGAAACGAAGACGGCAATGTTGTTGTGGAGGATGGTGTGGATGATGTGGAGCGAGAGCAGCTTAGATCTCATTCCCTGCGATTTTACGTCAAGTGCATGGTCAACCGAGAGCCCCTTGGTGCTAAGCCTGCACATTGCCCTGAAAACGAGATATGCATCCTTCACGAAGATTTCGTCCTCTTCTTCCTCATCTGAACCCTCATGTTGGAGGTACAGGGACGTATCCTGGCCGGAAACTTGCCTCGATCCCGGCTTTCCCTTTATTTGTGTTACAAGAGTGGGGGCGTTGTCATGTATTCTGTCGTCGTTGAAGCTCATGTTGTTCTCAAAACTCTGCAGGGTAATCTTTGGGCCAGTGTGCTTGTCCACGGGCTTGTCGCTGGGCTCGCCAGATTCGGCATCGAACTGCTCTTCCTCTTCGCCGTCCCCGTTTGCCTCAGAGCCATCGATGCCCTGGGTGCTGCCCTCGACATCTTCGCGCATGCTCTCCTCAGAATCGGCCTTGTCGTTCAACGACACTCGAGACAGATTGACCCTGGCCTCTTTTACTGATAGCCGAGTCTTGACTCTCTCGAACACGGTGCCCACCATTTGTGTCAATGCGCCTTGTGCCACCTGCTGGTTCGCGCTCGATTTGGATAGCAAGAAGATGTTGTACGTCAATCGCACAGCCTTGAGTAGCCCAGCGCCGTGCACCACAATCTTGTCGTTCAAAATTGCGGCCAGTAGGGACTTGACAATCTGCAGCTGGACGTCCGGGTGCGTGGCTTCGCCCTGGAAGCAGTCGCATATTGTGTCTATGGCACGCTCGATGAGAGGCGGCACCTCGGTGTGGTCGGCTTGCGGCTCGGAAGGGACGGAGAAGTACGAGTAGCTGATCAGCTTTCCAATGCAGTCCAGTGCCGTTATGGACACAGACACCGTTTGCGCCTCGGAAGCCAGCTGCAGCGGCTCGAAGAGGACCTCGGGGTTGATGCGTGACGGGTCGCCCTCCTGCTTGATAGCGGCCAATGCCTGTGCCGTTGTATCGCCCAATTTCTTCATCTTCCTTGCATCCTTGGACGCAGCAATGGTCTCGAGGGCGGTGACGACGAACACGAGCGAGCTTCGCGTGGACGGCCGCGTGGCCGTGGTAGCGACGGTGGACTGGGAGTCTGTCCGCGGGCGATTCCCAGTGTGTGTACGGGGCTCGAAGAAATCGGCAGTTCGGGGCGTGTCCGAGCCATTCTGGACGGTCAGAGTAGGCGTCGAGGGCGCGGGCGTGGGCGTGGGCGCCTCGGGCTGCTGCTGGGTCGGCTGGGGGGTCGGCGGAGCTTCCATGTCCTCAGACGTCGACTCGGAGCCGGCGTCCCCGCTGCTCTCGTCCTCTGCTGCCGCCGCCGTCTCTGCCGCTACGGGCAGCTGGTCGTGGAGCGTGCCATTCGGGGGTTTCTGGGCGGTGTCGGCCATGTGAGCGGCAGCGTGGGCTGTTCACAAGGGCGCGGATATATTTCTGGGTGGCTCCTTCTTTCAGTGTCTGGCGGGGCGTTCCCCAGCAACCATGGCGGAGGCAGGCGCGCGGAAGGGGGGGATGCGTGCGGGAGTTGGGCTGTCCGAGTGCGGCGCAGGCTGTGGGTGCGTGGAGGCCAAAAAGGAGCGCCTTCGAGATCCGTCGTTGTTTGAGGGCAAAGTGTCTTCGGCGCATCAGCTCCTTGCCTGACGTGCCGGACCCCTGTGGCGGCCTGTGGCTGGCGGCCCTGTGGCTGACGGCCTGTGGCGCCGCGCCCCTGCCTGCTCGCGCTGTTTCTCGGGGACTGAAGCTGCCAAGGCCAGCTCGCCCGTGTCGGGTCCCCGTCCACAGCCAGCGCCAGCGACACTTTTCTGTTGGGCGCAACAACAATCCCATCTCTCCAACCACCACGCCTGCCCCTCGAGCTCGAGCTCGCCCCTCCTCTCCATCCCTCCGCTTGCTGACCTCTCTCTCCCGCCCTGCCTTCATCTGCCGCCCGAGTGTCGTGGTAAATTTTCACCGCACGTAGAGGCACCCCCATCACCATGCCCGCCACAACCACCCTTCTGGCCCGGGCCGGGCGTCAATTGAGCGCGAGAGGGTCAATTGCTGCGCGCGGCAGCCTGGGCGTCGCAAGGTGTCCCGACTTTGTCGTGTATGTTCCCAGTCCCGACACGTACAGCCCAAGAGGCCGGTTTGCTGACAGGAGCTATATAGCAGACGTACACCGGCCCTCTCGGCCCTCGCCAGATACTATGCTTCAAAATGTATGCCATAACCTCCCATACAAGCCCCGGATCTTCCGCAGTGAATGCGATGCTAATTGCGGTGACGCAGCGTTCCCCTCCCACACCGTTGTCAGCATGCCCGCCCTGTCCCCAACCATGACCTCTGGCAACATCGGCACATGGCAGAAGAAGGTCGGCGACATAATAGCGCCCGGCGATGTCCTTGTCGAGATCGAGACCGACAAGGCGCAGATGGACTTTGAGTTTCAGGAGGAGGGCGTCATTGCCAAAATTCTCAAGGATTCGGGCGAGAAGGATGTCCCGGTCGGCACTGTAAGTACTTTCCCAAGCTCATCATTATTTCAACGCAATTAGACAAGGTGGATCTGCATTGTCTGTTTCAAAGGGAAGATTTTATGGGCAAAAAGTGAAAGTGCTAACTTTTTTCGCAGCCCATTGCTGTCATGGTCGAGGAGGGCGAGGACGTCTCTGCTTTCGAGTCCTTCTCCGTCGAGGATGCCGGTGGAGAGAAGCCTGCCCCAACTCCTTCAAAGAAGGGCGACGCGTCCGAAGCCAGCGAATCGCCAAAATCTGGCTCCGGTACCGCTCCCCCCGCCAACGAGTCCGCAGCTCCAGAAGCCTACGAATCTGAGTCGACCGGCGCCCGTCTAGAGACCTCGCTCGATCGACAGCCCTCCGCTTCCCCCGCCGTTCTAAAGTTGGCGGCAGAGAAGGGTGTCCCACTCTCCGCTATCAAGGGATCAGGTCCCGGAGGAAAGATCACCAAGCAGGACATTGAAAAGTACAAGCCTGCCGGCGGAGCAGCTGCCGCTTCTGGCGCGCCTACCTACGAAGACACCCCTGCGACCAGCATGCGCAAGGTTATCGCCACCCGTCTCACCCAGAGCATGCAGCAGAACCCCCACTACTTCGTCGCCTCCAATATCTCCGTTTCCAAGCTGCTCAAGCTTCGTGAAGCTCTCAACGCCTCATCTGAGGGCAACTACAAGCTCTCTGTCAACGATTTCCTTATCAAGGCTCTCGCCGTTGCCGCGAAGAAGGTTCCCGCCGCAAACTCGTCATGGCTTGAGGAAGGCGGTCAGGTCATCATCCGCCAGCACAATGTTGTCGATGTATCCGTGGCGGTCGCCACACCCGTTGGTCTTATGACACCGATTGTCAAGAATGCCAACAACCTTGGTCTCCAGTCTATCTCCGCGCAGGTCAAGGACCTTGGAAAGCGTGCACGAGATGGAAAGCTGAAGCCGGAGGAATACCAGGGTGGAACCATCACCATTTCCAACATGGGCATGAACGCCGCCGTCGAGCGATTCACCGCTGTCATCAACCCCCCACAAGCCGTCATTGTTGCAATTGGCACAACACAAAAGGTCGCAGTTCCGGGAGACCTCTCCGAGGACGGCACTCCTAGCGTGGAATGGGATGACCAGATTGTGATCACCGGTAGTTTCGATCACAAGGTTGTAGATGGTGCCGTTGGTGGCGAGTTCATGAGGGAGTTGAAGAAGGCGCTCGAGAACCCACTCGAGCTGATGCTATAGTTTAATATTCACTTAGAGTTTCTTTTTTGGGAAAGAGAGAGTACCATGTAAGCTTGTCGGAGCGAGCGGGCAGCCAGGGATGAATCTTGTACAATGCATGGCAGTCTTCCTTCATCTTCTTTTCATGCTCGTTTCTGAGAACCATCTTTTGCTTCTTGCATAGCATCTGCTCCTGTAACAAAAGAATTGTTCTTCGATCGACTTCCGAAGTAGGCACGTAATCCAACATTTCCATAGAATTATGTTTCTTCTTCTCTATTACTTGAGTATAAACCAGTAGTTGCAAAAGTGAGGCAGTACCGTAAAAGCCCAACAGCTCCTGGCGCTATGAACTGTACCCAACCCGAGGCAGAGTCAGAAGAATCAATTCTCACAATTCAATGAAGCTAACAAAGATATGGGGTCGGCAATGCGAAGTTTGCGGCGTTGACGATAAGAATGGCCCAATCTAGGCCTGGACGGGCAGAGCGCAGCGCAGTGATTTTACCTGCAAATGCTTTCCAATCTTGAAATTCTGGATTTGTGAAACCGAGCACGTATCTCAGTCACAAAAGAATCATTCTCACCCCGCATAAGATTGCAAAGATATGAGGCCAACAATGGACATTCACCAATTTCCGCGCTAAGTCATTACAGGCAAAGCGCCGAAATCTATATATTTCGCTTGGTCCAACATCGCCTCAGAGGATGGGCGTTCACCTTATCTCGGGGATGTGCATGGCGGAGTGCATATGTTTAAATATCTGTTGCGCGAACGTGGAGGTTATAAAGCGACGGGGGAGGCACACTGCGGCGCAGGACAAGGCAAATGTTTCGGACCTGGAGTAGGAGAGCGTTGATGATGTAGTACTTAACAGATGGTCATGTCCGTACCTTTCTAGGCTTGTATTCAACCTCATTCAACCAAAAAAATTCACACTCTGAGACGGTTCACTTGGTTCCCCATCTTCTGTCTTTATCGCCGTCACGTCGCTTTTCATCCACGTCTCTCCTCTCCTCTCAAGTACAGTTACATCACTTCAAAAACTCACCCTCTCACCTCGACATCCTATATCACATCTTGGTACACATCAGCGGCATCGATCTCAAACCATGACCAAGTCTGCACCCACATCTACTTCCCTAACCACGGCGGCCGCATCATTCACGACAGAACCAATGGGCATGACAACCCTCCCCGAGAACAACTCCACGTCCATGAAATCATCATCCACCCTATCTAAGAACGAGAAGGACACAACCTCAGTCCAATCCACATCGACCATCTCGTCTATAACGTCTTTCGTCCACTCCATGCTCACGCTGAGCTGCTTGCCCTCGTGGCCCGAGAGCACCCCAGAGACACCGCAACAGAGGTCGGACCGTATACTCTCCAGGAACGAGGCTGGAATGGTGTATGCGATGCATTGATGTGATGGATGTAGGGCATTTGGGACAGGCGATTAGTCTTTTATTGCTTTATCCATTTTGTTATATACAATACATTTTGCAAGTACTCTTTGTTAATGCACAGTCTGGTCTGGCGCACACTATAGGCTTGTTTGATCCTTTTGACGACCTAGTAGAAGCCAGTACGTATACTTTGATATTTATTTTCTTACTTTCTTATTCTAAAGTGCTTTCTATACTTTAACATTCGCTAAAGTAGTACTGTACTGTAGCGAAAACTCCTTCATCTTTATGCTAGAATATGGTAGGTAGACAAATAGATCATGTCTGTATTGTCATCCTAGTAGGTTTTCCCATTCTCCTTCAATATCATGTTCCTCTGCCGTCATTCCGAAAAACTACTCACAGGTATTCAAAATAGGATGTAACCCGTTCTATCAAGTACATCGGTCTAATGCAGAGCTTTCTCACCTGAGTATAGTCCATCATATTAGATGCACCATCTGATTGCCAAACTTCACCTTTTGAGTACACCTCTCTGACAAAGACAGCAGTACTTCTCAAAGTCCCCTCAATCCAACCCCTCCCCAGAATCGAGTAGGGCTTTAAGAGGATTGCTCTCACACCGCCTCTTCCCACTGACCGTTTGCGCCCCACCGTCGACCTCGCGCCAAGACTTGACCCATATATGAGCTCTTCCTCGTCCTCCTCTCCACCACCTCCACCTCCTCCACCTCACATCATCAGCACCAGTAAACTGTACCACCAGCACGTTCCCTTTTGTAAAGATGAGTCGTAGTATGTCGGTCCGTAGTGAGAGCGCTTCCCCTCCTGCGCAGAATGATGGTAAATTTCCCGGTCCACTACCTCACTTCGCTCTCCAAGGTAGACTCACAGTACTACAGAGGGCAAGCCCTCCGCTTCCGAGTCCCCATTGTTCGAGCCAATGAGTGGTCACTCGCGCTCTCCCAGCCCAGTCGCGCTCTCCTTTGCTCTCCCAGAAGCGAAAGCTGCAGCCCGCGTCACCGGCTTCAAGCGCGCTCGTTCGATCAAGGCCTCCATCGAGAATAATACCACGGCGCTCTACTCAAACAAGCCGATCAAGAAGCGCGTCGAAGACGACCCGGAGAACCAGATCATCAAGACGCTACGCCAGCACCACCAGATGGAGTGGACTGCCATCGCCAACTACCTGAACGAGGAGCGCCTCAAGCGCGGCGAGCCACCCACCATGACGCAGCCTTCCGTCTACTCACGTTTCGTTCGCAACGCTCCGCGTATTGCCGCCGCCAACGGCGAAGTCGGCTTCGACCCCAAGGACTACATGTACCTGCGGCACCCGCACCACTTCGTCGACTCCGCGACTGTGGCGGCATCGGGCGCCATGCAACTGAGCAAGAAGCGCGCCCGCAGCAGCGACGTTGAAACCAAGGAGCTCCAGGGCAATGTGCGCAAGCGGTCCAAGCTCGCCGAGGAGTGCGCGGAGCTGGAGACTGTCGACAAGACGACGCTGGTTGCTGAGGCTGTCGACACTATCCAGCGTAACTTCTGGACTTTCGTGGCGGATGAGCTCGAGAGGACTACGGGCAAATTGTATGATCCCAAGGCCATTGCGAGTAGGTTCGGTGCTATCTGAGGTAAGTGAATGCGACGAGTCCTCACCACCGTCGAGGAAAGCTGGTAATGATGATTTTCAGTCACAGATCCTGGATATGACGGTGATTCTGGCGGAATTAGTGGATTTTTTTCTTTTGTTTCTCCATTTGGTGGTTTTTGCACCTACATGCACCGAACGTCTCCCCATGATCACCATCAGTGATCACCATCTCCACTGGGAATTGAAATGGATAGGATTTCTCATTTCTGAAAGTTTGCGAAGGAGATTGTTTACCATTGTCGGCTTGCATCAGGTTTGGAGTACATGAGTTCATGGTCGATACCCTTATATACCCTTCAATGATTCTGCTACTATCTAAACTTCCCGTGTAGATATTGTAGTGACATTCACAACTAATCCGAGCATTCCAGCAACCCTCCTGCCTACGTACAATAATCTGCTCTCCCTCCAGTACGATTCCCTTTTCCCTTCCTCACCTCTTCTGCCGCGTACAGTACCGCCTATAAAACCCCACCCTCATCATCATGTCATCACACTTTCACCCGACACAACCGCCCATCCTGCATCACCAAACTCCCTTGCTCCTCGTCGCTAGTACTTCTAATCACCCACTCATCATGTGCCACCGCCCCCATCGCCCAGAACACACCCCACGGGTCCCGCGCATGCTTGATAGCCAACAAACGGCCATAATTACGACCAAAGAACGCAGATTTCCACGACGGATCCTGCGCATCGCCTTCGTTGATGTAGGAGCCCGAATTCGGAGTGACATCGCGCCACTATTGAGCCAGTCAGTCAGTGTCGCATTCTCAAACGGTAGAAACGACGGATGACGAGTGCCGCGGTGAACAGAATCACTTAGGGACAGCAAACAAAACCTCACCTTTTGCATATAACTTTGCAACCTCTCCCACCTTTCTCCCCACTCTTTTCTACCGCCAACTGGGTCCTTCCCATCCCAATGCAGTCCACCTTCATATCCCTGCGCATGTAGAATAGCCTGCCTCCACGCGGGGTTCACTGCATTATCTGGGTGTCCGCTCACATTCAGATTTGGATTATGGTTGATGCCGTGGAATGTGTAGCCGCCATCTTCGACCAGGGCGCGGATTGCGGCGTTCATAGTGGAGAGGGCGGCTGGGGAAGCATGGTTAGAGCGTAGGAAGAAGCGCGAGGCGATGAGAGTTTGGGAGACGGTGTCGCCGAGGGCGCGGGGGCGGAGAGTGTCGTGGGCATCGAGGGGGGCGTTGCTGTTGGGCATGAATAGGGAGCGGGAGTAGAGTTCGTCTTGTGCTACGTGGTTGCTGAAACGTTTGACGGGTGGTAGTACGACGGGGATTCCAAGGGCGGAGAGATTGAGCAAGAGAGGTCGGATGAAGGACTGATAATCTGTTCTGGTCTTGTTTGGCAAAGAGATGGATGTTGTGAAGGTCAATCCTGTCGTGTTTCCGGAGGTGGCGTGGCGTATGAAGTTATACCTATATCTCTCTCTCAGTTGCATGAACCAGGAATTCGTAAAGAGAGAAGGTCGGGAGGATGACGAAAGGTGTGTTTACCCAAGACCGCCTGCATCACAGATGGCTACGCAGTACGCCAAGTACTCTTGCACGCCTTTCCAAAACGTCTCGACGGATAAACCAGTGCTATTGCTGCCTCGAGCCGGCAGCGTCGAGAAGGTAATGGAGCTCGAGACCAGCGGCGTTACTGGAAAGACTTTGACGACCATCGAGGTAACAACTCCAAATGTGCCTATCAAGCAAATTAGCACATATTTCCAGTCTAACCCACATTCAAATCTGCTTGAAACCCCCAGGTTAAACATGAGAAGAGAGTACATACTCCCACCGCCCCCTCTAAACGCCCAGAATAAATCACTATTCTCGTCTTTACTCAGCGTCACAAACTCTCCACTCGCCAGCACGGCCTGGATACTGAACACATTGTCCACTACCAGACCATAGAAACTCGTATAACTGCTATGCCCGCCTCCTTGCATATACCCGCCTGTTAATCCTACAGTGCTGCCCCCCGCTACAATCATCGTCATGTTGTACTGTGACATAGCGGTGTATCCGTCCGCGGCCCGAATCCCGGCACCAAGGGCTACGGCGCGCCCGGTGTAGGTAGCTGAGGGGGAGGTGTAGTTAGGGTGGTAAGTTAGTGATTTGAGGTCATGTGTCCAGATGCTGAGGGCGTGGCCCCCGATGGATTTGCCATTGAAGTCATGGCCAGAAGTTCTGCTTCACATGTCACTTCATTATCAACATCAGAAGGCAATTGCACTTCTTCTGGATTACATTATAGTGAATGAGGCGACATGAGATTATCAAGAGGAGTGTATGCTTACTTTACAACAAGCCTGATATTCATGTTCCGCGCAAAATTCACCGCGAGTTGAACATGCCGGACCGTTGTCGCTTTCACGACATACACGGGGTATCCGCCTTGTGTGCATGTAGAATTTGGGAAAGCGGTTGGTACGCAGGTATTTCCCGATGCCCACTGCGACATTATCGATGTTGGGTCATTCGAACTTCATAGTCACTCAGTCAGCTGCTTGCATTGCTTTCTGGTACGACAAACACCTAGCAAGAAACAAAATTTTAGAAGTAGATTAATAGATTAAATACTCACTGCAGTACAGTATTCCCCCATGCCTGTTTGAGCTCCTCACACCTCTTGCTATCATATTGATCGCCTGTGTAGCACACCACAGCTAGTGGCCTTGGCTTTAACAGTACGCCGCCCAGCGTATCATTAAACTTTGCCCATTCAGCTTCGCTGGGCCAGGACGAGTCTCCGGGAATGGTCCTACATGCAGAAATGGGGGGAGGGGGCGGCTGGGAGGCAAATCGGATTGCCGGGTATGATGATGTTTCGGTAGATGTGAGGCGGATATTCTCCCAGTCGAAGTTGGCGGCGAGCCCTAATGGGAGAAGGGAGAGGGAGAGAGTTAGAGGAACGAGAAACATTTTTGCGGATTGTAGGTAATTTAGATCGGGACGGGAAGAGAATAAATAGGAGAAAAAGGCGAGGAGATGAGCAAGAAATTGTGCGCACGTCGTGAAGAACAAAATCGCAAAGGATGCAAGTAAACTCAAATACCGTACCACTCCCATTCGTGTCCTAGAAAAACCATGCTGTGATTCCGGCTCTCCATGTGCTTCTTCGTCGACCGATAACTCGGAAATAATCTATATCCTAGCGTTCATGGGTGCAAATGTGGTTGTGGGCCTCGTAAAGACGCAGCCCAGATGGTAGAATACTGGTAAATACCCCTGCGCCAGCATCAAGTCCGCTGCATATGCAGACCCATTGGGTAGCGTGTGATATCTTCACCATGTTAATTTTCGTCGAGAAGGAGTGCGTGGAGATAATATAACTGGGACGGGAGTGGAGCAGAGCAGAGTGTGAATTAGCTCACACACGACTACACGCAAATTTTCCAAAAAAATTGTTGTCTTCTTTGCGAAAAGTGAGTACGAAGGCAAGGCAGTTGCTACCGGACAAGCACCCTCCGAGCCCACCACCCCACAACCATGCATCCCCAATCAATCCGCATTCCACCTTGTCGGAAATTGGTCACTCGGCTTATAAAATGCCATGGAGAGGAGCACCTATACGATGCCGCGCAATCTGGGAGACACGCGAGCTCTAACGCGGGGTGGCCTGCATAAATATATTAAATCAGCCTTGTCCTTGCACATCCACACACAACATATTTGAAATACCGTATAGGGAAACACATCCGCAACAGAACTCTCTCATTATTTCGCCCAAAATACCGTTTTATATTGAGGAGGCCTGACCGGGCGTAAATCCCAACCTCAACGTTATCTTCCCATCCCTATCACCAATCTCCCTCCCACTCCCATCTCCATTCCCCATCTCTACCCTCCACCTCCACCTCCCCATTCATGCACTCCTCCACACACCCCCTCACTTCCTCCATCTCCTCCAAAACCCCCCTAAACCACCTCACTACATTCCCAAATCCCTCCATCTCCCTTCTCGCGCACCGGTTCGCCCTAATACTCGCCCAGAGTATCATATCAGCAACACTGAATCTCTTCACTCCAGAATTAGACTCCACGATGCACGGCCGGGTCGCCAAATGGATATTCAGCTCCGAGAATGGGGCCTCCAACTCTCCATCGTCCGTAGTGGCGAAGGAGGGGGACTTCGAGATCCAGGATTCCATCTCTTGCGCATGACACCTCCGCTCACTCTCTGACCCATCCTTAACCTCCGCGTCTAGCATCCCAAAGAACTGTAGGATCGAGAGCCCGGTCTTCGTGTCGCCAGTATTGAGACACAAAACCACTTTCTCAAACTCGGGGGCGGACGTCTTAGGCGCAAGATGTAGGCTTATGATGTTATGTTGGTGAAGATATAAGCCTGCTACGATGGTGGGAAGCTTTTGTGCGACCGTTGCGGTGGTGGGAATCGCGAGCCTCGTCATGATGCGTAGAAGTAGGCTGGTGTTCGAGACGGGAGGTTGGTTTGGTATGTGAACAGTTGTGTCTTTAGACGGAGACGAAGATGGAGAAGATATATGAAGGCTCGTGTCGCTTGCTTTTGGTTGTCGTGCTTTTGGTTGTCGTCGGTCGATGGTGATGATGCGAGTCTGGGAGCGAGAGTCCTGATATTTCATGGGCATTGCCTCCAACCCTGAAAATAAGGGTTTCCATTTTGCTGGTTGAGAACCAAGTTTCTTTCTCTTACCACAATTTTTTTCGTTAAGCCTTTCCATTTTGGATGGGTGATAGTTATCAAGTATGGTTGATAGTCTGCCATAGCAAGTATAGCCGCTGCAGCAATCCATGACATTATGATTCCCAATATGCAAAGTCCAAGCGCACAGAACACTAGCAGCGGTCTAAATCAGGAAGAGTTCAAGGAAATTGACCAGCTATACTATTCTAGATCCTTTATAAGAGACTATGCACTGTAGGGCGTACACACTAGCCGAGCACTATCTATGCCTGCTCTCCTTCGCCTTATGATCCTCGACATGAATCTCCACATCAGAATTAGACCTCTGATGTGGCACCGCCGCATACGCTCCTCCCTGATACGCAGTTCCCTGCAACCCATACGTCCACTGTCCATGTATCTGATCAAGCGGTATCACCATATTGGCCGGGGTGCCAGGTCCCACAAAAGTCCGGAACCTCTCCACCAAGACCGGGAAGTCATAAATCTTCGTGCTCCAAGGCCCAATCCCCCTAGTCTCTAATGCTTGCCGTTGAAGCTGTAGAGTCCCAGTGTTCGTCCAGTCAGACTTCTTGGTATGCCGGCCATTAGTGAAGGAGCGGAACCAGAAGATTTGCTGGATGATGATCCAGTCCAAGAGAATGAGTATGGATCCGATACCAAGGATGATGCCCATTCCCATAACACTGACTGAGTAGCGTTCGTTACTTCGTATTTTTTGTAGACCGCATAGCTCGAGCATATTTGCATCTGTTGGACGCACAGTCTGGTTCAAAGAGTTCAAGCCAGGGCGGATCTCGATATTCTCGGGGGAAGAGTATTCGTAGATTCGGCGCTGGAACACAGCCAGGGATAAGTTGTGTAGGTTGAAGGATTCGATCTCCCATTGGTTGGATGGTAGCGAGGAGGATGTTGTTGATTTAACGGTGAAGACCCAGTCTTGGGCACGGAGCAGGTCGTCGCTGAGTACCTTGAAAGCCCATTGTAATCCCATGCTCCAAGCCGATTTCCACAGAACTTGGTAAACAGCCTGCTGCTTTGCCGTTAATGAGATATCACCCTTCTCGATGGCTTGCTTTACACCATATAGGCCGGTCAGATCTGTGCAACGTTCATTTCCAAGATTGCAGAATTGATACTGTTCTACACATCCGAGAACTCCGAGATCGTTGGATGCAGTATAGAATTGCGAGCTGGGCGAAGATTGATTGAGGGCTTTGAAGAGGGGGTCTGTGGTACTGCCAGCGTATCGCGCTTTACTAAATATCGAGATCAGAGTGGTATCGCCGTTGTGAATCTGAAAGTCGGATATAGGTTCAAAGTCGCTTGCCAATTTATTGTTGTAGTAAGCACTGTTAGCCCTACTTAAAGTTAGAAGGAGGGCTAAGTAGCTATCGGAAATCAACTCACTGTACGGTATAGGCAGCCTGGACGTTATCTTTTTGGTACTTTGTGACGCAGAAAGTGGTGAGATTAGTAGTTGAGTTCGTACCATCGCACCCATTGTCACCCTTCCCAAATTCAGAATTTCGTGCCCCAAATTCGTAATACCGTACGCTCGTATTTGACAAGCCCGCTAATGTCTCAGGAACTCCGTCTTTCCACCCAGTGGCATACTTCTCACTAATAATCGGCGCACATGTCGTTACCCTCCTCATCGAAAGCGAACCTGACTCTGGGTAATTGATCCCAAGGTCCTTGTTAGAATGCAAAAGTCCCGAGTCATATCTGACTGCAGCGGTAGCACATGCATTGGATCCAAAAGGGCAAGAGGCATTGCTAACAGCCGATGAATTGATTCCAACGAGATGAGACCGAACAAAGAGGTTGCAAGCAGCAGACGCGTCATTCGTGCTGTCATCATAGCAGGAACGCACATACGCCGCGCTCTTAGACAGAGTTAATCGTCCAAGGACAACTTCGGTATTGAAGATACGGAGATCTTCCTCTGTCAAGTCTGAGGATTCGGTAATGCGCACGTTAGCAAGCTCCCTGGGTATTCCACATGGCCCACTCTTTGCTAAAGCCTGGATTGCAACGGTTGACGTGACCTGTGACGACAATAACCCTGCCGCTGCGAAAAACGTAAGATGAACGATAGTAACAAACACCAATGGGAGAGAGTTGCGGACAGGCGACTTGACTTTGCCTTTCCAAGCCAAAGCCGAACGACTCAAGCTCCAGAGTGCGTTAGGGGCTGTAGTCGCGTTTCGAAGGATTGATTGCTGCTGATGGAAAAGCCCATCTCTAGCTGATGTCGTGGAACGGAATTGGTGAAGGATGAAGCAGATGACTCTCCAAAAGCATGCGCCCGAGAATTGTACGAACAACGTAAGGAATGAAACCAGCACTAAACCCTGATAGATGGGGAGTGTAAGTGTAGCTCCTCTTACGCGGCCATATTCTGGAAATGTAGAATTAGTGGAGTAGTCGCAGAAAATTTCGTGCTAACCTACCCCAGTTTGTCCAAAACCCATTGTAGATGTTGTCCACCATTATTTCCTATGAGCAAGATGAACCAAAGAATGATAGAACACCGGCTTGGAACCGCTCTAGAAGTGTCTTTGGTAGACAAGAGAAGAGTTACAAGTCGAAGAAAGACTTTGGGCGGCAGTAATGGTGATGCATAGGAAGACAGCACGGTCCAATCTTCAATTTAAGAGATCGGCCGGGAAGCGAGCGGCGTAGCTGAGGTGGGGTCCATATGTAGTGATTCGAAGCAGGGCGAAACTCGAGAAGTGGGGGCCATATTCAGTGGTTCGAAGCAGGGCGAAGCTCGAGACTTGGGCATCGTTGGTCAGACCTACTACTTTCCAGCCAGGTTTTAGTAATTGCCTACTATAAAGCTAACTAGGGTATCGACGCCACGACGCCTCGACGATTGGATGATTGATACAGACTGCCAATGATGAAAACAAACAACCGTGAAAGACAGATGCTGGATTCATGCTAGCTCGAAAGCAAGAATACACCCGAATTCGTGGTAAATTAAGGGACTTAGATTGGCGAGCTGCATCCTGGATTGAGATTGCCAAGGTTGGGGCCAGTCTCCTTTTCGCATCACTTGTTCGTGTCACAGGCCCAACAACCAGGTCGGAAAAGGACAAGTCTGTGGCTGGCATCGACTTTCGCTGCGACATTCGTTTGCAGAGGGAATAGAAAGGTGAAGGGTGCTAGTAGTGAGAGCCGCGTTAAGCTTGAAATGATTTATAAATGCACGAGGTGCCGAAGCAAATAGGCAAACGGGGCGAATAAGGGATATAACAGAAGTAATTGGTAGGGCTGAGGAGCGAAATTCGGTCGAAGGAGCGAATTGTTTGCGAAGATGTTGGCGGGCCAATCATCATTCAGCAAGATTGAGGATCCACCTTTCGTACGAGATAGTTGATGGCAACGGAAATTATTTATTTAATTATTGAATCAAGGAGGATGTGTCTTGAGTTTTTGCCCGTTCCATCTCCGCTTCGAAATCTATTCCCGCTTGAGCCCAACCTTCCCAGCGCTCCTCAATCCTCCAACTGCCATCAACCCACAAACAACCATATACGCAAACATCGTCCAAAATCCCGCCCGATACCCCTTGAGTTCCTTCTCGGCCCCATTCTTCCCGTCTGCACCATCCTTCCCCATGACCCCCAACGCTACAACCTGACACAGCCCAATCCCCAAGCTCTGGCCAAACTGCGCGACTGTGTTAAAAACAGCACCGGCTAGCGCCTGCGTCTTCTCGGGGAAGTTATCGCTGACGATGATGAGGCCGACTGTGAAGAGTACGTCTCCGCTTATAGGGGCGAGGATTTGCCCCCAGAATTCGAGATACCAGTAGCTCCACGCTGGGTTCACGAGAGCCATGATGAGAGGGGCGATGGCACAGAGGAGCGAGGAGATGGCAACGAGCCAGCGGACGGGAACGCGATCGACGAAAATGCCAACGCTGAGGTTGATCAGGACCCCCATGGAGAGATTAGGGAGGAGATAGAGGGATGTGGTAAAAGGAGAATGATTTTGGACTTCTTGGAAACTGGGGAAATATTAGTGAATCTTATTCTTGAACATGACGACGACGACTTACTATAAACTTGAAAAGAGTTCCATAGAGTTTATCATGCCGTAAGACAAAGCAACCATGATGCAGGTAGTAGCAAAGGGGATGTTCTTCCATAGCGCATTTGGAACAAGCGCTGATTTCCCTGTGGCTTCACGGTATTGCATCCAGAAGGGGAACGCAATAAGAAGTAACAGGCTGACTGATAGCAAGGAAGCGGTTGTTGCCGAGTGGATTGTGGTCAAGTCCGCACTGAGGATCCTGTATACAAAAGTTAGTACATACCGATATACACATATATCGAAGTACTTACGCAAGAACGTATGCAAGTATAGCTAGTCCACCACCTACGATTAAACCACCAATCCAGTCAACCTCAGTGTAGAGCTTAGTCCTCAATCGTATTCCATCAGTACCTTGAGGCCCAGCTTTTACTTTCGGCAAAGTCCACACAGCCGCTATAGCAGCAACAAGCATCGCGCCCCCGGACAAGTAGAAGCCCATTCTCCACCCAGTTTTCTCAACTATAATACCACTAACAACGAGCCCAACTGAGAAACCGAGTGGCTGACTCAAGCCTAAACAGGCATATCCAATGTTCCGGGATCTTCCCGGTGGCACGGCGGCGGCGACGAGTGCAACTGACGCAGGTAGATGCATAGCAAGTGCAACGCCTTGCAGGGCACGGAATACTACAAGTTGCACTCCGGTGGCAGACAGACCGCAAGCAAGAGTGAAGATCCCGAGTAGAAAGACGCCGACTAGCTCAACGGGGCGGACGCCGACGATATCCGCAACAGAGCCTGCTATCAGAAGCATAGATCCAGAGGTCAAGCTATACACGGAGGAGGGCCATAGGTAGAGAGAACGTGGAAGATCGATGGACTGTGCAATAGCTGGCAGGCCAACAGCGATGATGCCATTCCCGAATGAGGCGAGAAAGTTGACAAGAGACGGCTGTAGGATGACTAGAACGAGTTGGAGGGTGGAATTTTGGGCTGGAACCAGTGGCGGAGAACTTGAGACTTCGTTGTGAGCAACGTTGTCGTTATCTTGGGGATCGCTGCCCCCAAATGCAACGCGAGATGAGTCCCGTGAAACTCTTGGATAAGGTATGGTAAGATTGGAGGCCACCGCGACCGGCTGGAGCTCCATTGTCTCGCTCATGTTCGGTAGTGGAACTCTGTGTGTTGATTCGTGTTGCTCGTTTTCGACAAAGGGGGACTTTAAGAGGCCAAAGCGGAGGTACTTAATTTCTAGAACCCGAACTAAGTTTTCCTAAGTCGACGTCAGCAATTGACTCACGTTTAAAAAAATTGTTAGTAGATGCCTTGAACGGTTAGACTTGGGCCGGGAAGCAATGATTGGTCAATTTTAGGTCATGTCAAGTGCAAGGCGCAATTATGAGTCAGTAATATACTAGTCACGGGACCATCTCGGGCTTTCAACAAAGAGAACTCCGAAGGTTTGGCTAGATGAATTACAATATTTCGTGGAAGCATCACCCCCGATTCGCCCTAAAATATACAAAGCCACAAACCCTAATTGCCTCGAATGTGAGCATCAAAGGGGAATTTTAAACCCTCTCATCTGTATTTGCTTTCATCCCCCTCTCTGCCCTTCTCATCCCACGCCTACGTGCAAGATGCTCATGTATCTTCATCTTCAATGGACTGCGCAGGCATCTTCGTGTCATCATCTGAGTCGACAGGATATGCATCTCGATCTTCCGAAACTGATATCCTCTCTTCCTGCAGAGCCGCATAGGCACGTGCGCCCCGAATTGGAATCTCATGCTCGCTAGTTCTCCTCCGTTTCTTGCGTCTGCTATCGAATTGTTCATCCGCGTCGGAGGAGTGATTCGGTTGTGTTTCGTAGTCGGTGTCACCTAGTCCGATCGAGAGTGGATACGAGGGGCTACTCTTCTGGTTTGTTCGGAACTTAGCTGGAGGAACTGGAGTATGTAGATCCTCCCATTCTGCATGGTAATCGGTCCAGTTGCGCCAGTTATTGTGGCTTGTAATAATCTTATTCGATGCTTCGAGTTCTCGCTCTTCCTCGATTACATCCTCATCTTTCCGAAAGCCTTCCTTGCTAGAAGGAGCAGCAGTGCCAATGACGGTCCACATTCGAAGTTCCTCGTTCCGGCTGGTTTCACGGTCGAATTCTTCTAGTGTGTTAAGTCCAAATTCCGGCGAGGCGCGTGGAGCTTTACTGAACGTCGAAGAACCTGACACTAGAGACTCGTCTGAATCCGAGCCCTTGTCTTCGTACTCTATATCTATATCATTCCTTTGCTCGCATTCAGAAGACTCAAGACGCTCTGGTGGGAGTGGCGTGCCACTGCGGACAGCTCTTGCCTTAAAGTCATTTTCTTCTGCACCAGAGTCGAGACCAGTCGTCTCGACGTCTGTATCCCCAGTCTCCACAAACCTCTCAGACCGTGCTAAGATCTTCTCGACTTCGTTCCAATCAACTTCTCTCTTGCTTTTTCCTGTGCCATCAATGACCTGAAGCCCACATCGCCTTGCAACACCTCTCCATGTCTCTCTCCCGTCTCTTTTCAGCCCAAGCATGTCAATCGCAGTGAACACATCCCTCTTTTTTACCAATAAACTCACGCCTTTCTTCAAGCGCCAGCTTTGGGATCGGATTCGAGACGTTGCTTGAATTATGGATGCTTGCGTGAGGCGCTTTGTGAGAGATATAACCAAGGTGTGGAAGTCAATGATAGCAGTACGGTAAATCGATGGCTTGGCTGCCAAGGGTGAGACTATTGTCGACCAATGTGGAGAAGGAGACGGCAGATCGGGGGAGCAATTCATGAAAACCGAAGATGATAGCGTGAGTAGATTAGAAAGATGGAGGAGATTGCTTTCTGGAATGTCTTGCAGTATCTCTGTGTCCTTCTTCAGAGGTGGTCCCCCTTCATCCTCAAGACCAGGGGTTGATCTAGAGACCACTGAGGATTGTCTTGATGACTTTAGGGCATCCTCGATCTTGTCCGCTATTTCGGGTGTGATGAGCCAGTAGTCTCCGAACCGCTCCCACTCTTGTTTTGCTTCAAATCGCTCCTGATACCAGGCCAGGGCATCACCGGCCAATTCCAGGCGTTCATTGCATTTAGGGCTCACCTCTACAGCAGCAGGGATGTCACGAAGGGTTAGTCTCATGTCTCCATGCTTGGCGGAAGCATCGCGAAGGATTAAGAGGAGCTCTCGCGTCTCCGGAATGCTCTTTGTCCCAATAGCCCCTGCAATTCCCCGCACATCATCTTGGCCAAACCTTTCCAAGGCCGCATAGAATGTTGACTTCTCCTTCAGAGTCCATTTCGACAGGCCGATCTGGCCTTGGAGCGGATGCGAATAATCATGATAGAAAGGGTCGGTCAAGTCGAAGCGAGTAGCAGCGCTAGTCACGTTCTCATTGAAGAGTGTGCGATAGGCGTCGTTGTACTGGCCATCGAGGTGGCGTTTGGCATTGCGGAGCGGTCCCAGAGACTCAGACCGGGACCGAGACCGACGACGTTTTCGGGAAGGAGTGGGAGCATTTGACACGCCTCTTCGTGAGCGGGCTATGGGCTGCTCGTCCGCTGATATTGAGGCGGAAGACTGGTTGTAGTCTGACTCGGAGGCGCTCATGGTCGGCCGAGGGAATTTTTCGAGGGCTCAATGCTCTCGACCGTGAGCCTCACAGACGCGTGAAGATTTTGTAGACATCGGAGTATCATGGTGCGTGGTGAAGAGGCGCAAGTGACGCTGGTGAAGGCTTTGATCCAGTTCACATCGCCAAGACGGTGCTACCTCGGCATCAGAACCGCTGGTATCACGAACTATCGTGACTTCGCGCACGCTTCGTTCCTTTCGCATATCTTCATGTTCCGCTTCTCTCGACATGCCCTGAGACTATCCAGGCGGACAGCCGCTGTTCCTGTCCGTATCAGTGCCCGAAGCGCTTCAGCCACAACCAATCCCAGCTGTATACCTCCGCAGACCTCCGCATCAGCGCCTGCGCCCGTGTCGCCACTGCAAATAACGCTGCGCGAGTACCAAGAGGAATGCATTCAATCAGTGCTCTCCTACCTCGAGAAGGGACACAAGAGGCTCGGTATCTCCTTGGCGACTGGCAGTGGGAAGACGGTACGAGTCGGCTCCTCACTTTGGATGCAGCTGCTAACTCGCGACTAGGTCATATTCACCCACTTGATCGACCGCATTCCTTCACTCGACGATGCCTCACAAACCCTCATCCTCGCCCACCGTCGCGAGCTCGTAGAGCAAGCTGCTCGTCACTGTACGCTTGCGTACCCTGATAAGCGCATTGATATAGAGATGGGTAACCACCAGGCCTCTGGCGCCGCCGACATCACGGTGGCATCCATCCAAAGCATTATGTCTGGAGATAGGCTGTCCAAATTTGATCCGCTGCGGCACAAGCTACTCCTCGTAGATGAAGCACACCACATCGTAAGTTCCCAGTATCTGGCCGTGCTGGAGCATTTTGGGTTACGGCATGCCGCAGACTGGAACAAGGTGCCTGCACCTGCACTTGTTGGCGTCTCGGCTACCTTTTCGAGATTTGACGGGCGGAAGCTCGGAGCCGTCATAGACCATATTGTCTACCATCGGTATGCGTCATATACTCAAAGGGTCTAGACTTTACTGATCTTGCTAGTGATTACATCGACATGATCGAAGAAAATTGGTTGGCTAACGTAATTTTCACCACTGTCGAAATGAAAGCGGATTTATCTAAAGTCGGCTCTGGTGCTGGAGGAGACTTTCAATCTGGCGCTTTGTCAAAAGTCGTCAACACAGATCAGACCAACGAGATTGTTATAAAAACGTGGTTGGCTCGCGCAAGAGAGCGACACTCTACTCTCGTTTTCTGCGTGGATCTGAGTCATGTCTCTAATCTAACCGCCAAATTCCGACAATACGGCATCGAAGCCCAATTCGTCACAGGAGACACCCCAAAGAAGGTTCGCAGCGCTAGGGTTCAAGCTTTCAGAAATGGAGATTTTCCGGTCCTTCTTAACTGTGGGGTCTTTACTGAAGGGACAGACATTCCAAATATCGACTGTGTTCTCCTGGCTCGGCCAACCAAATCTCGAAACTTGCTCGTTCAAATGATAGGGAGAGGCATGCGGCTTCATAAGGGTAAAGAAAATTGTCACGTCATTGATATGGTGGCGTCCTTAAGTACCGGAGTGGTGTCTACCCCAACGCTCTTTGGCCTGGACCCTGCTGAAATCGTAGAAAACGCGGATTCTGAAGCTATGACTAAAATCAAAGAGAGAAAGGAGAAGGAGAAGCAGCGAGAAGCAGAAGTAGCCGAGGTTCACGAAAGATTGGTTTCCAGGAAGATCCCTGGTACAATTACATTCACCGACTACGATTCTGTACACGACCTGATCGCAGATTCCAAGGGGGATCAATACATCAGAAAAATCAGCGAATTTGCCTGGGTCGGCGTTGGAGATGGGATCTTTGTGTTGACGACAAACAGTGGTAACTATCTCAGTATTAGGCCACCAGCCGGGGGAAAGAGCGGATTTAAGGCTGTATACTACCGGAAGCTTCCAGCAGATGCAAAGTTCAAGTATGCCATTCCAAAAATTGTTGCTGAGGCGGAGTCCTTCGAACACATTGTCCATGCCGCGGATACCTTTGCCTCTGAGGTTTTCCAGCACATATGGATTGCCAAAAACCAATCCTGGCGTCGAGCTCCTGCATCGCTAGCCCAAGTCAACTTTTTAAACACGGTGCGACCCAAGGATGATCAATTGACACCTAACGATCTATCGAAGGGGAAGGCAGGCGATATGATAACTAGAATCAGACATGGAGCGAAAGGGAGGTTCGACAAAGCTACAGCAAAGAAGAAGACCGCAGATCGCATTCGACATAAATCTGAGACTGAGCGAGAACGTCTGACAAGTCAAACACAAGTCGGACCATTAGTCTAATAAAGTCTTGGCTGGTGAATGCGCCCCTTCGTCGTTCTCGCATCGGTATCCAATCAATACGATATTGTAATACAATTATAGAAGACCTATCCCTTACGCAAACAACAGTAAAAACGACGCAGACATCATGTGGGATGAGATTTTATTGCAGATTGCGCTATGAACCCTACTATACTATTTAGGGGCATTCATAGCTAAAGCGTCGCGCCAAGGCGAGGTTTCGTTGCCTAATCTTCGTCAAGAACTGTGAGATGTCTCGGGTCTACCCGTAGGACATATAAAACAGGCGGATAGGGTAGAAGTCAAGATATCTCGGGTCTACCCGGAGGATATGAGAAACAGGTGGGTAGAAGTCCAGATGTCATGGGCCTACCCAGATGACACGAAATTCGAAGACACATGTGCGCCCTTTGTTCTCATAATCTTGCCAAGGTATTACAATGTCCGGAATAGTCAGAATAGCTAGGTGTCAAAGGACGTGGTGTAGGTGATGTGATCATGGGCGGCTTTTGGAAGCATTCCAGAACTCAAAGCTAAGAATACGTCGCAAACGCGTTCGTCATTTTATATCTCTGCTCGCCCTAAATGTGCTGTTCATCAGAAGTGATGTATATTCCCCACCTTAACAAATCAATTTTAAATCACAAACGCTGGTTGCTTTTCATCTCTGTCGACTCAACATGACAGAGTCGCAAATGTCGTCTCCTGATTCTGCAAGGGAGGTAGAGCGCACCAAATCATATCGCCTCCCCCTTTTGCACAAGTTCAAGTCAAAGAGGAGCTACAGCCATCCTACACCAGTCTCTGATCGCCGGACATCGTCCACCTCTCCCCCTTTCTTGCACCCAGCACCCGGTAGGCCCTGTTCTACAATCGGTCTCGACGATATAATCACAGATTCCGCAATCGAGGCTGAGTTCCACGATATCTATCGAGCCATTATCGTCCATGTCCAAAAGTTCTACTCAACCGACCCCGTAGAGAAAACTGCGTCTCATGCAATCGTTGTTAACGCTACAATTGGCCTGTCGGTTCCATGGCCTCAGACACTCTCGCTCTTGGGTGATTCCGCAACGAGGCAGGGTGCGTTGGCCATGTGTATCGGCTCCACAGTTCTCAGCAGGAGTTTGTTGTTAAAGTTGGGGGTGAGTTATAGCCCGGGGAGTACGTTGTTGCCGCCGGAGATTGTGGAATGCTTCCAGACCTTTTCGACTGGATTAGGGCCGGTGATGATAGGGCCTGATGAACCTCATCAAGGTATGTTAACTTGTCCCTCATGTGTAGTGGTGGTAGTGTGAGACCAATCTAGGAAAGAAGTGGCGCAAATTTGGACTCCAACTAACAGCCCACTATAGTCAACTTCGCGCTTCTATCCAGCTGGAAGCGGATCTCAGCCACACTCATGCAATCCGCCTACGTCAAAGATGCATTCTCCCACTTCGACTCACGAACCGTGAACATTGAACGCGCGCTCAACGATCTCAACCCTCTGCTCAGTATATATGTAGTACCCGGCGTCGCCTCGAGCGACGATGCACGACTTTCCGATCTCAGAAACATATTCAGAATAGGTGCTACTTTCGCTTTCACGCTCTTCGGACAACCTAGCTTTTGGAAGTTCGATTGGCTTGATGAGAAGGGATTTAAGAAGAGGCAGTATGACGGCGAGGGCGTGGGACTTGAAGGGATGGGATGGGATGTGGATGGGTTGTGGCATTCGGCTATCCTAGGGAGCAGGCAGAAGCCGTCCGAGCTGGTGATTTGGCCGAGTCTGTTGAGGGTGATGGATTGGGAAGGCTCCCACGGAATCGAAATTGAGGGAGAGGCGCATGTGCTGGGTAAGAAGAGGTATTTGAATGAATTTCCGTAAGATAGTTATTGGGGTTGAGGATATATTGGGGTGTAAGAATCTGTGAAAGACGGATACCGTTTTGGTTAGGTTTTCGAGCATGTAAACATGGGATTTGATGTTCTGGTACTATGATAGAACGAAAGTTGCGCAGGCGGTCGAGATCGGTCGAGGTCGGTCGAGGTCATGAAGAGTCATGCCCCTCCTACTCGTTCAATAATTTGACATGATCTTTAAAGTTGGTCTTCAACTCATGTCCTGTGTCTTGGCAAGGTGTTTCCGCCGCGGAGATGTTCAATAACGGAACTTAATTGCAAATACATCTGACTGTGACCCGCGTCGGGACCCATCCCTTATCTTTCATCTCTTACTCGAATCTATAACAGCATCACCGACTTGCTATCGACCTACAGATGACCTCCAGCAGACAAAATATGCCCGCGTTGTTCAATATCCTCAGTGGGCAGAGCATTTCTCCGAGACTTGGCCGAGTCTCTTCAGTTGCGCGACGGTCGATCCGCTCTGAGCACAGCGATTCACTCCACACTGGTGGAAAGGAAATCTCGCTCATGAATAAGGAAAGAGAAGGCCGTGCTCGGCAAATGTGCGTCCGATTGCAGCCACTAATCAAAGCAACGACCTACAAGTGGCAAAGAGTCAGAAGCTCTTTCCGATTTTTTGATCCTTGGAGATTGTCGCCGAGTCTCTTGGTATGGCGGCTCCTTTGCGATGGGCCTCGACGACATAGAATTGATGAATGCTTGTGGTGCTTCTCCACGGGACCAGCTCTTCAAGTATCTCCGCTGGGAAAACGTCCACGTGGGGGCGCAATGAGAGTACCACCGTCTGGCCACATCTAGCAGACCGGGACCATAGCATCGCTTGGACAGCCGCATACACGAACATGTCCGTCTTTGTATGCTACTATGTGGATTCGTCAAACTCGAATTCGGCATCGCCGCGCTATTCCCGAAACAACAAGCTTCCTTGGAGTAGATAAGGGTGCATATCTGGGCGGGAATCCTCTCGTCATCGACCATCAGCATCGGTGGATCTCTCATATATCCCCACAAGATCGGATATTATCGTCATTATTGCTTTTGCGCCAGCTTCCCGCCCCTTCTAGCGACTGGCTCCACAGCCTAGCCAACTTTCTCCGGCTCGAATTTCCGTAACTTGCTGTAGTCAGAAAAATGACGAACGGGAGACGGAGATGCATACTAGTTGTGTAGGATGCTCGTTCTATTAGCCGCTATAGCTGGTCTGGACATCTGCATTGAGTTGCAACACCTCCGCCACACCCGTCCATGCTCTTCTACTTCATATCTCAAGGCCTTTGTTTGCACAGATTTCGCATGGATTTAGCCTTTTGTACATCTTATACCCTGTATTTTTGGTCCTGATTAGGGATTTTCGTTATCAGTTTATCAGTAAACCACCTTGCTTGATTTGTTATGGGTATTGTGACAGAGGACCAAGAGGCACAGCAGGGCCAAGAAGGGGTCACATTACCACCTACACCTCCCGAAACCGTGGTCGACGGAGAAGATGGAAAGTCTATAGAAGACTCGAAGGAGTGGATGACATTTGCACTGCCACCACCATCAACAGTCCCCGAAAAAGTCCTTGACGTCGATCGTCCAACACCTGATTCACATGTACCAAGAGACCCGCGATTAATTCGATTAACGGGACTCCACCCATTTAACGTCGAAGCACCTCTGACCGCGCTTTTCAATGAAGGCTTCTTAACCAGTCCGGAGCTTTTCTACGTAAGGAATCATGGAGCGGTACCCGTCGTTCAGGAGGAGGATATTCCTAATTGGGAATTTAGTGTGGAGGGGTATGTGGATTGTCAGGTTCGAACGATTCTCAGAGTTGACATACAATACAGATTAGTTGCTAACCCTATAAAAATAACGCTCAAAGAGCTACTGTCGGATTACGAAAATGTAACATATCCAATTACACTAGTGTGTGCGGGAAACAGAAGAAAAGAGCAGAATGTTGTTCGCAAATCGAAAGGCTTTTCATGGGGGCCGGCTGGAGTATCCACAGCCTTATTTACCGGTGTGGTTATGGCAGATGTCATTAGGAGAGCAATGCCTCTACGAAAGGCGAGATACGTTTGCATGGAAGGAGCCGATAAATTAGTAAGTCGTTTGTCCTATGGAAGACACATAGCTAACTGATGGTAGCCAAATGGCTTCTATGGGACTTCCGTCAAATTAAACTGGGTCATGGACCCTAATCGAGGAATCATGCTTGCTCACAAGATGAACGGAGTATCGCTCATGCCAGACCATGGTAAACCTTTACGGGCAGTGATTCCTGGTCAGATTGGTGGCCGGAGTGTAAAATGGCTGAAAAAACTCACCCTGACCGCAGAGCCGAGTGATAATTGGTATCACATTTATGATAATAGAGTTCTTCCGTGAGTTTTTATATGATTCTTAGAGACTTCAGACTGATTTAAATAGGACGATGGTAGATCCAGATGAATCAGCTAGGAACCCAGCATGGTGGAAAGACGATCGTTATGCGATTTATGACCTAAGTCCCAACGCCGCCATCGCACAACCCGCGCATCAGGAACAGCTAGTGCTAGCAGAGGCCCCCGAGATGTACACGGCCAGAGGATACGCATACAGCGGAGGCGGCCGCCGAATAACAAGAGCCGAAGTATCGATTGACAAAGGCAAAACATGGAGACTAGCCCACATTGAGTACGCAGAAGATCGCTATCGGGATTTCGAGGACAAGCAACTGTTCGGTGGAAGACTGGATATGGACTGGCGGGAAACGTGTTTCTGCTGGTGCTTCTGGAGTCTCGATATCCCTGTTAAGGAACTCGAGGACGCAAATGACATCTTGGTAAGAGCAATGGATGAGAGTATGAACATCATGCCAAGAGATATGTATTGGTCCGTGTTGGGAATGATGAACAATCCCTGGTTTCGCGTTGCTATTCACAACGAAAGTGGCTCTCTACGGTTTGAGCACCCCACTCAACCTGCCCTCATGCCGGGAGGTTGGATGGAGAGAGTAAAGAAAGCGGGGGGGAACTTGACGAATGGTCAATGGGGCGAAAAGATAGAGGGCGAACAGACAGAAGCAGTAGTCGTTGAACCGCCAAAGGAAATAAAGATGACGAAGGATGGTATTAATCAGGAAATTACGATCGACGATCTCAGGAAGCATGACACTGCGGCTAATCCATGGTTTGTCGTCAATGGTGAGGTCTATGATGGAACAGCGTTCCTTGAGGGACATCCGGGAGGAGCAACCAGCATTACTTCAGCCGCTGGTCTGGATAGTACCGATGAGTTTATGGCAATTCGTAAGTTACCAGAACGGACATGCAACGGCCAAATGCTAACAGCTAGTAGACAGCGAGACTGCAAAGGCCATGATGCCAACCTACCATATTGGATCATTGGACGAGGTATCCCGCCGGATCCTCGCCGACGGGGAACCCCAAAATGAATCCACAGAACCACGACCCGTCTTCCTCGACACCAGAGTCTGGAACAAGGCCCTTTTACACAAGAAGGTAGCTGTGTCATGGGACACTCGGATCTTCACCTTCAAGCTGGAGCACGACGAACAACCCCTTGGTCTCCCAACTGGCCAACATCTCATGATCCGGCTCCGCGACCCCGTCACCCGAGAAGCTATCATCCGCAGCTACACACCGGTATCTCAAACCACGAAGAAAGGCTACTGCGATGTCTTGGTAAAAATCTATTTCGACACTAAAGAACAAGCAGGGGGTAAAATGACGAAATCTCTTGACGCGATTCCCGTCGGCCATTTTGTCGAATTCAAAGGCCCAATAGGAAAGTTCGAATACATTTCGCGCGGCCTCTGCTCGATTAACGGCCACAAGCGCAACGTCAAGCGCTTCTTCATGATATGCGGCGGTTCTGGCATCACGCCTATTTTCCAGGTGCTCCGCGCTGTTATGCAGGACAAAGAAGATCCGACTACCTGCGTCGTCCTCGACGGAAATCGCCTGATCGAGGATATTCTATGTAAAGAGGATCTAGATATATTCGCGCGCGATAATGTGGATCGGTGTAAACTTTTGTATACGCTTACCAAGGGCCCGGAGGATTGGCAAGGACTCAGAGGAAGGATTGGCGCACCGCTGTTGCTGGAGCATTGCACGAGGAGCGCGCCTGGAGAAGGTTTGGTGCTTATTTGTGGGCCCGAAGCTCTGGAGAAGAGTGTGCATAAAGCGCTGAATGAGCAGGGGTGGCCGGATGAGGATCTGTTGTTCTTCTGATTTGCGTACTTCGGCGTGGTGTTGAGGGAATGGGGATCACGTCAATTGAAAGGGAGTTTGGAGTTCACTGTAGCACGAAGATAGGAACATCTACGTAGTAGCATTTTGTTTTTGGTCTTTCTCTGTATATATTTTATATAACACGACGACCTGTTCTATGCCCGTAGAACTCAGAACTGTTTCTGAGCTGAAAATACCCCAGATAGCTTTCTCTTCTTTGAACATCGCAACATTGGCAACTCGCTCAGTCTACAATTACCTGAACTCTTCCCATAATAACTCCTCTCTCGGAGAACCAAGACACTTACACGTTTCTCCGCCGCCGCTCGCCCTTATCTCCCCTCCCTGGCACCCCCAGGCGCTAATTCCTTATCAGGATCGCCCATGCATTTCTGCACCTCAAACCTCCACACCTAGCGACCCTTTCTCCCCGGAGCGTCTCCCACACGCAAACATGCAGCATCTCATAACTGTCAGCGCGCTGATTTGCCGCCTAGCTCCCGGGTCTAGCGCACGCATGTCGTGGATACTGCATTTCCGGGCGCCGCGGGGGTGGACATGAGGGGCGGTTTTGAGGTCGATGGATGCAGATGAGGCACAAGTGGATCAATGCGCGATGCGGCAATTTCAATTATAGAGACGCAGATTGGATGGTTTGGGTGCTGTGTTGTAGTTCCGCTGCGTGTGGTAGTGCCATGGACTCGTGAGATCACGTAAGGCTGCCGGGTGCTTCTTGGGGATGCGCATTTTGAGGAGCTAGAGTGCGCGGAGAAGTCTATCTATCTATTCTCTGCTGAACTACTCTTTACACTTCTTCTTCTCTTCTCTTTCTACATACTATCTACAATACATCGCCTTTGTTCTTGATCTAATCGCCACGCGTCCATATAGGTGGCCTGCCTTCTAGGCCCTCACATCTCCTGTCTATATCTTCCTGTCCTTTTCATATCTTCTGCTCCGCTGCAGCTCTGGATAGTAAATATGTCTGACTCCGAGCCCGTCCCGGTTCTGACGCCAGGCGTCGAGCCGACCAGTGGTGGCACGCACAGCCCTCCTTCATTATCCCCAGTAGGCGGGACGAAAGGACTCAATACATCTAATGCTGAATGGAATGACCCCGAAGCGAATAAACTCCCGGAGAAATTAGAGCGGATGGTGTTGAACGGGGAATTGCCGAAAGATACGAAGAGAAAGAGAGTAGTAATTGTGGGATTAGGCATGGTGGGGATTTCGTTCATGTGGGTTGAAAAGTTGATTTGGAGTGCATTTTGAGCACGAGACTGACATCTGGTCTAGCGAGAAACTCATGAAACTTGATGTGAAGCGGAGAGAATACGACATCATAGTCATTGGCGAGGAACCGCATTTGGCATATAATCGCGTGGGATTGACGAGTTTCTTTCAGCATCGAGTTGTAGAAAATCTGTACTTGAATCCGAAGGAATGGGTAGGTTTCGGTCAACATATCTACCTTGCTCAAGAACAAAAATTGATCTTTTGGGTAGTACTCATCTATGCCAGAAGGCTCTCTTAATTATCACCTCAACACTTTAGTCACGGAAATCAACTCAGAAGAGAAGGTTGTGAAGACATCCGCTGGAACCACAGTCCCTTACGATATCCTGGTTTTAGCTACAGGATCAGATGCCCTTCTACCCCGACACACGCCTGGCCATGATGCGAAAGGCGTTTTCGTGTACCGCACAATTGATGATCTGCAGAAGCTGATCGAATTTGCTAGCACGAGGAAAGGCACGACCGGTGCGGTTGTCGGAGGTGGGCTTTTAGGTCTCGAGGCCGCAAAGGCGATGATGGATCTGGAAGATTTTGGCCAAGTAAAGCTCATTGAGAGAAATAGATGGGTGCTTTCGAGGCAACTCGATAGCGATGCCGGAAGCATGGTTGTGGAACAGGTCCGATCGCTGGGTTTGGATGTTCTGATGAGCAAGCGAGTTGGAAAGATCATTACCGATGAGGAGAACTTTGTACAGGGGGTGGTGTTCGAGGATGGAGAGAAGATGGATTGCTCTTGTATCTGCTTTGCTGTAAGTACAGGAACTGCCATTTCAGTAGGATGTGCTGACAGTTCTAGATTGGCATCAAAGCCCGCGACGAACTTGCAAGAAAAGCAGGCATCAAATGCGCAGACCGAGGAGGCGGCATCGTAGTAGCCCCGGACCTCTCCACGTCAACCCCGGATATATATGCTATCGGCGAGTGCGCCAGCTGGGAAAACCAAACCTTCGGCCTAATCGCCCCCGGTATAGAAATGGCAGACGTCCTCGCTTTCAACCTCACACAAGCGAAAGCCCACGCACCCCGGAAATTCAAGCATCCAGATATCAGCACCAAGCTAAAGCTTCTAGGCGTCGAGGTCGCCAGTTTTGGAGACTTCTTTGCGGATCGCGATGGCCCGAAGGATATGCCTGGACGGAGAGCGGCGAAGAAAGATGGTGGAAATGGGGCGAAGGATCAGGTAAAGAGTCTGACGGAAGGCCCGCCGCCGCCACCTGTGAAGGCCTTAACTTACAAGGACCCATTTCAGCAGATTTACAAAAAGTATCTATTCACGATGGATGGGAAGTATTTGCTTGGTGGAATGATGATTGGCGATACGAAGGATTATGTGAAGCTGGTGCCGATGGTTAAGAATCAAAAGATGCTAGAGATGCCGCCAAGTGAACTCATTATTGGGGCATCGAAAGGGGACGACGATGGCGACGATCTGTGAGTAAATGGATCTAATCATGCGAGCCGACTGCTGACTATCTTCGAGTGACGACGATACTCAAATTTGTTCATGTCATAACGTCACGAAAGGCGACGTGGTCAAGGCAGTCAAAGATGGAACCTGCAAGAGCATTGGCGACGTCAAGTCTTGCACAAAAGCCGGAACCGGATGTGGTGGCTGCATGCCGCTGGTGCAGACTATTTTCAACAAGACCATGACTTCGATGGGCAATGAAGTCAAGAACCATCTTTGTCCGCACTTCGAATATTCTCGAGCAGACATCTTCAACATTGTCTACGTAAAAGAACTAAAAGAATTCGCGGACGTTATGAGGGAGTGCGGAAAAGAGCCCAATTCAACTGGCTGTGAAGCCTGCAAACCCACCATCGGATCGATCATCTCGTCGCTATTCAACAAGCATCTCCTCGACGACTCGCGGAGAGGTCTACAAGATACGAACGATAGGTTCCTGGCAAATATCCAGCGAAACGGTACTTTCTCCGTCATTCCTCGTGTTTCAGGTGGTGAGATCACCGCCGAGAAGCTAATTATCATCGGTACTGTTGCAAAGAAACATAACCTCTACTGCAAGATTACCGGCGGCCAACGTATCGACTTGTTCGGCGCGAGGAAGCAAGATCTTCCCTCGATCTGGCAGGAGCTCATCGACGGTGGTATGGAGTCCGGCCACGCATACGCTAAATCTCTCAGAACGGTCAAGTCGTGTGTGGGAACGACGTGGTGCCGATTCGGTATCGGGGATAGTGTGGGTATGGCCATTCGACTTGAGGAGCGCTACAAGTCCATCCGTGGACCGCACAAGTTCAAGGGAGGCGTATCGGGGTGTGTGCGAGAGTGCGCGGAAGCACAGAATAAAGACTTTGGTCTAATTGCTAGCGAAAAGGGCTTCAATATCTTCGTCGGCGGCAACGGCGGTGCGAAACCCAGACATTCTGAACTTCTTGCCAAAGACGTGCCTCCGGACGATGTTATTCCCATCCTAGATCGCTACCTTTCTTTTTACATCCGAACGGCCGACAAGCTTCAACGAACCGCACGCTGGATCGAGAACTTGCCCGGTGGGATAAAATACCTGCAAGAAGTCATCCTAGAAGACAAACTAGGAATCTGTGCGGATCTCGAAAAGCAAATGGCGCAACTCGTCGACTCTTTCTTCTGCGAGTGGACTGAAGTCCTCAAGAACCCCGCCCGTCGAGCCCTCTTTTCGCAATTCGCTAACACGGACGAAAACATCAACGACACTATCGAGCCGACTAAAGAACGCGGCCAAGAGCGACCCTCATACTGGCCCACGGACGCCGTCACCGAAGACTTCCGCGGCCACCAGTGGAACGAGCTCTCATGGCAGCCGCTCGTGAAATCCTCAGAATTCAAAGACATCCCGACGGGTGACTCCAAGGCAGTCAAACGAGGCGACACGCAACTCGCCGTGTTCAAAGTCAAGGGGAAGTGGTACTGCACGCAGCAAATGTGCCCACATAAGCGCGCCTTCGTGCTCTCCGACGGCCTCATCGGTGACGACATCGCGAACAATAAGCTCTGGGTTTCGTGTCCGTACCATAAGCGCAACTACGAGCTCGGCGGCGAGAACGCGGGGAAGTGCGGCAATGACGAGACGGTGAATATTGCCACGTTTCCGGTGGAAGCGAGAGAGGATGGCTGGGTGTATGTCAAGCTGCCGAGTGTCGAGGAGCTGGATGCGCTGCTAGGAACGGCTAGATGGGTGGTGAAGAAGGAGGAGACGAAGGATCCGTTTGAGGCGTTGGATCGAAAGTTGAAGGCCATGCAGGGAAAGGGGAGGAAGGGCGTTGCGGTCAGCCATCTTGAAGGGGGCTTAGGGGAGAAGGGCAAGGCGGAGGTGATTCTTGCGGGTGGGGAGAGGGGCGCAGGTGGTTTGGACTGGTGAAGAAATCATATATTGATAGAGGATGAAGATTCCAGGTCCTGAGAGAGACGGGTCGGGCCTGACTGGCAAGTATTTGGGACGGAGTTGCCAGGTCGATTTGTAGGATTTGTAATTCGCGTTCATAGCCACGTATATACCTTTGACATTCGATGTGGCTTGACGTCTTAATTCTTCGTTGCCAGTTCATGTGTGCAACACAATCTCTGTTGTGACACCGGATTGCTCATGTTGAGCGCACCCGACGCCGGACTCCGACAACAGCTCAGGATCACAGAGCAAACGAGTCGAACGATCACTTAAGATCTAGTGCAACTAGACTATGTCTAAGAAGAGATACGCACGATACAACTACTAGTGACATCAACCGAAGGGTCGCTAGCCTTCTTCCCTGTTCCTTGGTACCCTAAGTACCTAGGTAACACCCATTGTTCTTTCTCCAACACCTCACGCCTGTATCACAATCATCGCCTCCCAAACTACATTGCTTATTCCACTGCGATACGTCCATGGCAATCAATCATCGTTAATTCTTTGTGTTCATTATGCTTTCCAGCACGTGTTAAAATAGCTTGGAGACACAGCCTCTCCCAGAGCCGTTCACAGTCACAAGCCCGTTTAAACCGTCACACACTGCAAGCAAGTATTGGCATGATGTGACCACACTTGCCCGAAGCCTCCCGGGCCGGATACTAAGTCTAATCTTGTTGTCGAGTGCAGCCTCAATATTTGACGGTTTGACACTCATCGTTTGTCGCCTCTGAGGCATTGAGAGCTCTAGTTCTGCCTTGAAAATAGCCGATTGGCAAACAGCACTGTGAGTACCTTACTGATGATCCTATCTCTAATTTTGGTATGAAACTTAGCCTCAGATCTTCTATCGGAGTATGAAGGGCGCGGCCACGCGACGCTGTGGCGAGGAACGATGATCAAATGTTATTTCTTCTGTTGCCGACCCGGTCGGAAGTTAAACCCTTCCAGAAGGACAGAGGTGAAGCCGTTGCTTTCACATATTGCTACGCCGAATGGAATGACACCCAACGTCTCTAGTCAATTAGATAAACAACAATTTCCATCTTGATGAGTGATGAGCGGTGAGAGGTGAGCGGAAGCTCGGAATCAAGCCGTCTCGGTTTTGTCAGCTGATTGGGTTATGGCGAAGAGAACTTTTCAGAAAATTCAGGTGAGTGGCTGACTGGTTCGCGTGAGGTCCCGCTTGTTTGCTGCGGAGCAAGCTGCGAACACTCTGTGGCAGTGATTTCATCATGGTCACCTTCAAGCTAGCAAACATGTCGGTGTAGTACAGGTCGCGGCATAGGTCATGTATGAATAGGCTGGAATCTCATGTGCGTGTATAAAAGGGATCTTAACCCTTTTCGCATTTCGTCTTGCTCTGCTCCCAAGGAGGCAGTGCCAATCTCTTCTCTCATACCTTCGCTTGTAATCCGTTACTTGAATCTGATACCCAATATCTCCGAGCCCCAGGCTGCTGAAAAGGTTGTCGTCCGACAAAATGGCTTTTCATTCTGGCAACTACCCACTTCCAATCTACTTCGAAAATAGTGTGACTTACACCACTACGAACATAATCGGACACTACTTTCCCGGATTGTTATGGGAAGCTGAGCATAGGAATTATATCGATGCGCAAGATTTGGCCGACAAGCTTTGTTCTGCGCTGTACGACAGCTTTCACGTCCGGATGAAGACCGTCCGTGCTGCTCTCAAACCACTCTTCGGGCTTGTCCAAGCCCACAATGCTGACCGAGGGATGGCAGCGCAAATCATGAAACTTCTGAACAAATTTCTGGAACTAGACCTCCGTCACCCATCTCACTCCGGTCTCTCTCGTTCTCGGACCCGCTTTCTCATCCTAGCATTCGTCGCCCAGGAAACAAAATCCACCCAGTTGGCAAACGGCCTTGTCAGCTTCTTTTACGAAAACACACAAGAGATCCTGACTTACGAGCCTTCCGAGTTACTCCAAGAGTGGGGCTCTGCAACTGTTGAGCTCCGAGGCCTGATCATGGAACAGAGTTTCCAGGAATGCATGTATCGGTTGGCAAGGAAAGGGCATAAGATGGTGTCGGCCTACAACAGCTCCGGACTCCGCGACCCTCGCTTTGAACAGCTCATCAACCTCTTGACCGAGGTCCTCGATCGGAGCACCATGTACGATTTTGATCGTGGAAGGAGAAACCACAGAAACCTCATGTACGAAACACCGAGATCCGCCACGATCCCCCGTATGCATCACCCTCGCCATCTCAGCCGCCCGCGTACGCCGCTCTTCTTGCCTGCCCCGGACTCTTTGATAATGAATGGCCTCGACCCAATGACGGCGATGATGGCTCCCCCTCCTTTGGTGTCTCCGGGCCTTCTGGCTCCTTTGGGGGCTCCGTTTGGGGGTCCCGTCGATGACGTCGACGTGCTGGCACTCCGTCAAGCTCAGCTAGAGGATCAAGTCCGAGAACTTCAAACCTTTGCTGGCCTGACATGACGAATCTGACGCCCCGTGGCCGTAGTTTGTATCTCTGTCTATCACTGTTGTTCCATCTTTTCTTCGTTCTATTTTGTGGGTTCATGGCGTTGGGTTTTGTCACTCGTGTTTGGGCTGCTGTTGTATTCACACTTTACTTTCCTGTGCCATTTCACATATTGTGTTACTAGACACTCCTTTCGTCGTCAACTTCCAGAGGATCGTGTTTCTTTAGCAAACTGGGTTAAGCCCCAGGAGACAAATAGAGTGAGTGAGATGTGATTGCTCAACACATTCAACATCATTTTGAAGGGATTTAAGGTCAGCTTGTGAATATTCCCATTCTTCGGCTCCGCTTACGCCTTTCTTTAGGAAACGTATCAAATTGGAAGAGTCGAGTTGAATGTAATTGTAGTGGTTACATTTTCGATATATTATAACGTTTTGGGGCGTAATTCCGATAGTCTACTAGAACAGATTTAGCTCTCAGGATAGAATATTGCAATAAAAATCATGAGTTTGGTCTCGATGATGATCATTTTACAGCAAGATATTGATATTACGCATGATTACCATGACTATCTCCTAAATGCTGCAAGTGAAAAGAACCATACTATTAGTTCCCCTGTACGCCTCGCTAATCCGCAAATGTTTCCCAATTAAGCGTTTGCACGCCACCTCTATGCTTCCAATCCGCTAGCAAAGTATGAACGAGAACATAGTTACTCTCCAGCACGCATCTCCCTTTTCCTGTCCGACAATCCACTACCTTAAATAGTGGATCACCAGCCAGCAGAATAGGAAGAAGATTATAACCCCCGCCCAGAATATCCATTTATCCTGCTTGGCCCTCCTCTCCACCATCCTGATCGTATCCCCACTAATCCCCAGTGTATTCGCTACGCTGTATATCCTCCTCTGCGTCCCCTTCAACATCTCCCTCTGCTGTCCTAGATCCCCCAACACTGCTCTCCCTCGATCCAAGAACTCATCCAACTGGTTCGACGTCTGATTGAAGAAGTTCTGCTCGCGGAAGGCGTGCGATTCGCGGCTGTAGTCTTCGGAGCCGGCATTCGGGCCGCCGATAGAGGAGTATGGATTTGGCCGGTAAGGCGCATTGGGGTCGGCGGGCTGGGAGGGCGCGAAGGGAGAGTGTGTGTTCTGCGCGGGATGTGCATACGGATTCTCGGGCGTGGAGGCGTGGTGCGGGCGTCGGCCAAGGAGTTCGGTGCGCGCGGCGGTTGTTTGCTACGTATCCTGTCAGCCTTGTCATCTGCCTGCTAGCCAACTATCTCATGATCGATAGCCCGCAAAATTTAAACAAAGAAGGCGCAACGTACTATGTCCTCGTTTGCGCTCTTGATGTTCTTGAAGCTCGCCCGGTATTCGTCGAGCTCTGCTCTGAACGTCTTTAGCCGCTCAAACGCTTTCTCTTGCTTTGTTTGTACGGGCTCTTGTTTCGCAAGCTTGGAATAGTCGTCGATGGTGCGCGAGAAGGAGGTTAGGGATGCGTTGAGCTGGCCTTGCAGCGCGGGGGAGGGTGATGCCGAGTCGGCGAAGAGGTCTAGGTCTTTGCGGATCGAGGTGCTTTGCCGCAATGCGGAATTGAAGAGCACGTTCTGTTTGTCGGGTGTTAGAGAGGTGTGATATGAGCGAACGCTAGGAAACAAACCATGGTGACAGAGTCGAAGAGAATGGGAGGTTTAAGGAGCGCTGAAGGGAGATTCGTGCTGGGTGCAAGTGGCAATCAGAGTAACAGCGAGAGGATACGTGAAAGTAGATGTGTGGTGCAAGTGGCTGCAGCCTTCGAGGCGCAAACTTTTGGTCTGGACACTTTGCATCATCGTGAATTGGGGATTGGTGTATTGCCAATGATGCTAACCGTTACTGGATTAGTCGATAACCTTAAATTCCAACATCCCTTGCTACCATCCAATGCCTCATCATGCTCCCGTGCCTCTCACAGAACCTTTAGAGCATCTACAACTCTAGAGATTGTAGATACTAGAACAAAATACCCGCGCTGTCTCGAGGAAGTACCCAATAATAAATGTTGCGTCAGATCATGAGCAAATAATTTGAAAAGCCTTGAGGTCTTTTAATATATCTATCACATATCTACCATGATCCCGACGCGCAATCGCTGACATCTAAAGATCATAACGCTGAATCTATGTCCTTGCACAATTTATTACAAATTCAGGCCATCTCAACGAACTCCTTCCCCCTCCTCTCATCTTCTTGACGCCCTTCCCCACGCCGGCTCAACACAGCCGCAAGACCGATCCCATGATTGATCTCCTCTATGCACTCTATATCTGCCTGAGCTGCACTTTCAGGTTCGACATTCGTTTTCTTTTCCTCGAGCGTCAACCTCTTCGTCTCAGGAACAACGAACCAAATGAACGCTGCACACAAGTACATCAGGATTCCATACAGAATATATGTTCCATAGTTGATACTCTCAAGCAGTTTGGGAGTGGCCTGGAGTGCGACGCCATAAGGTCGTGGACTGAGCGGCCAGATCTCGGCAATGATGATCCATCCACAAAGGCCCCACGAGTATCCGAAATGGATGACGAAGAGCCAGACCATGCTGACGGCTGCCCAGGCCACGGCTAGGGTTTCAGGGAAGCGGTCGATGTTGCGGGCGAGGGGTATCGCAATGATAATGTAGCAGGTCCCCATGCAGATGGCACCCCAAGTAAGCGGTTTGCGGCCCACGCGGTCTATCCAGAGGACGGCGGGGATAATAGCGATGAACATTACGATTTCTACTACACCGGCTGCGAGGAGACTCATTGTGTTGCCGCTAAGACCTGGTTGGCGGAATATTTGAGGCGTGTAGTAGAGGAACTAGACTTCCCCGGTCTTTGTGCAATACTCCAGGGAGAGGAAAACATATTCCACCATGTCACCGGCGGTAGTAAATCAGCCAGAATACAGATGGAGAAAAGGGATTGCAGCCCTATTTTTGTTATGCGGTAATGTGTTTACAGATTGCCGCACTATTTTGTGTAGACAATTTGTCCGATGAAGTTCATCTGCAGTGCATAATCTCGCTTTGCCACCGTTTAAACCCGGTAGAGGATTCACTAGCGTACCGCACCCCTCAATTTGATTGGACCTTATTCAAGCTTCGGGAATGTAACCCGCACGTGATCTGGGGTACTAGCCCAGGAGCTCAGTCAGCATGTTGATCTCTGATCTGCTGCTCTCGCGTGATCACTATTAGGCTAAAGTCCTGTAAGATCTTACTGGCGGCTGTCGTACGCTGTTTGTAAATGTGATGCTGTTCGTGGGAAAAGAGAGCTCGGATAAGTATAGGCTGGGAGGTAAGAACAGCCAAGATCAATTATGGGTCGAGTACATTGTTTCCTGTTATTTGGTGACTAGTAACTGCAAGATTTATGCATAACAGCGAGCCCTTGTCAAAGAAGTCAGGAAATCGAAATAGTTTCGACGATGAAATTCAAGGGCCCCAAAAGATAGTCATGGATGATCTTTGGGCCCTACTTAAGTCAGATTTTCGCATAAATAATAGACTCAAGCACACTTAGAGTGAACACCTAAACGGACAAATATGAAGCTCCTCTTTCTCACTTCCGTTTTCTCCCTGCTGGGTCGAAGCCTGGCTCAGTTATCCATCAGGAATCCCATCTTGCCAGGCTTTCATCCTGACCCGTCTTGCGTATTTGTGGCTGAGTGGAATAATACGTTTTTCTGCACCACATCTACATTCAGTTGGTTTCCCGGACTACCCATTTACGCAAGTCGCGACCTTCTACACTGGAAGCTTGTTTCGAATGCGTTCAGTCGCCCTGAACAGCTTCCGTACCTAGGTTACATCAATCGAGGTCAGAGCGGAATCTACGCTCCAACCCTTCGGTACCGAGGAGGAGTATTCACAATCACAACTACGCTTGCCAACCAAGCATTGCCAAGAGAAAACCTCACCCGTTGGGACAATATCATCTTCAATACTATGGATCCGTACGGGGAATGGGACGATCCAATTCACTACTATGGTCCCGGTATAGATCCTTCACCTTTCTGGGATGATGATGGAGTGGCGTGGCTAACGAGTACTTTCAATTCTTCTGGCGTTGTCCATGCCCCGGTTAACTTGACCACCGGTGAGGTCACGCTTCCCTTCAAATGGCTATGGCTTGGAACGGGTGGTGCATCACCCGAAGCCGCTCATGTTTACAAAAAGGACAACTGGTACTATGCACTTTTGGCCGAGGGTGGAACACGCGAGAAGCACATGGTGACCATGGCCCGCTCCCGTAGCTTACACGGACCCTACGAAGGAGCTCCAAATAATCCTCTTTTGACGGCATATAATAATACTGAGTCGTACTTCCAGGCGGTAGGCCACGTCGACCTGTTCCAGGATAGCGAGGGCCAGTGGTGGGCTGTAGGTCTGACAGTGCGCGCTGGTGGAAATTATGCAGAGGATCCGTACCAAGCCAATTTTCCTATGGGGCGAGAAACTTTCCTGGTACCGGTAGAATGGCCTGAGGGCGAGTTCCCTATTTTCACAAATGTGTCGGGGACCATCAGCGGGGATTTTCTGCTCCCCCAACCATCGGGACCCAATACCGTACCTATACAAGGAAACGGTCAGCTCGTTGATGCTGATGATGAAGTTAACTTTGATCCGGGTTGCCCAATCCCGCCACACTTTCTTTACTGGCGTATTCCCCTCACTAGAAACTACAAAGTCTCCCCAAAGCGGCATAGAAATTCTCTTGCGCTACGATCGTCTATGCTCAATTTAACGGGATACGATGGTGACTCGTCCCTCGGGCGCGGCCAGACCTTCATTTCCCGCCGACAGGCCCATTCACTCTTCAAATTTAATGTCGAAATCGACTGGCAGGAGTCCTTGAAACGAGATTCAGAGGAAGTGGGTGTGGCCATCATGCAGGATCAATCACAGCATTTCGAAATTGGTGTTGTTCTCCTCAGTTCGCTAAAACCCAAGAACCAGACTTCTGGTACTCTGTGGCCTATCCCACCCACCGAAGCAGGATACATCAACGAGACGTTGCGACTTGCGCCTGATGCGAAACCAAAGCCATATATTCGATTCGGCGGCATAGGAATAAGTAGTTTCCGCAAAGCAGAGCAGACACGATGGGCTGAAGAGTTGACTGAGTTACCTGAAGACTGGGTTAAGTCCAAGTTGAAGTTTCAAATTGAAGCCGTGAACACCACGCACTACAGCTTCTCGGCTGGTCCTGTTGGATCCAAAGGCGAGGACTTGCGTGTGTTCGGATATACTAAAGGTGACTTGATAGTCCCCATCTACTCTGGTGAGTTCGAATTCCTTGCCTTGGCGGTTGCAGCTGATATTTCTAGGTGCTACCGTTGGCGTGTATGCCACTAGTAACGGAAGGTACGGGGAGGGAGCCTTCGAAGTGTATGTTTCCAAATGGCGGTATACCGGGATCAAGCAGGTGATTGATGACCCCTAAGGGTGGGTGTTCGTTAGAGGAGGCCAAAGGAGCTGCCGAGGGCGTTATCGTGTATCGCAGGAGGTTGGGGAATTGCCAAGATAGATTAGTTGCTATCGGGTTAGCTAGCCCTCGAATTTCAAATGTTACCGTCACCATCGTGCCACTGTAGCCATACCTCATCCATCTCCTACCAGCATATTCAATGGGTTCTTAGCGAGAACAAATGTGACTCTAATTCTAAGCTATGAAGAATTACAAAGCCGGCCCGCACTACCAAAATGGAGAACCTGCCGATTTTATTCCACTACGCCAAATCCTATCTCGAGCTACAAGAATCACATCAGAAGGAATAAAGAATGTTTCTTGACCTAAGCGCCACATATATACTCCGTATTGCATCAAGCTACCTCCGATGATTGAAATACCGACCTAAGGATGTTGACATATATCACAACACGTCAAGACTTCGACCACCTTCCCCTTCCAGTAATCAGCTGCCGGCGATCATTGATATTTCATCTTTGATAACCTGGTCGACATAATTGCCCAGCCGCTGGCCTGGAGAACTCAATCGAAATCACAAATGAAAATGAGGGGTCGCCAGGAACCACTTCTCGTCCTAACTTGTATCGGCAGCTCCTAAGATATCCCTGGTATCTGTGCCTGCATCATGTCTTCCGTCATCAGTCGGCTATTATCAAAACCTGTGACATATATTATGCCTTTAATCCAAAATTTCATCCTGCTCTTGTCCTTTAAGTCGTCGTTAACATGCTTTTGCCTACTTTTTGCTTTTATTTGCTACTAGCAACAGCATGCGCCAACGACCTTCTGTTATCGCGAAAACTTCCAGTCCCAGTAGCTGCAAATTCAACTAGCTATGCCGACTGTGCAAATGCAGCATGGCCTCCGTCCGAAGTTGGCGTGGAGCTGGTGCCACAAGCTCCCGACGATGAACTGAAAGAAATGCTGAACGCAGTGGACTCAGTTCGGATCGAAGCTATCATTGAGAAGCTGGTTTCATTCGGAACCCGACATACTCTTTCAACACAGAATGACACCAAGCGTGGAATCGGCGCGGCGCGAGACTGGATAGCTAGCGAGATGAGGAATTATGCCGAGCAGTCTGAAGGCAGGATGACAATAACGGTGCCGGGGTATATTCAGGGCATTGCTTCTAGAATCCCGTTTCCGACAAAGATTTCAAATGTACTGGCGACCATCAAAGGATCTGTGGACCCTTCGAGGGTGTATGTCATTACCGGTCATTATGATAGTCGAGTGACAAATGTACTTGACTATACCTCCGATGCACCTGGTGCTAACGACGACGCAAGTGGGACTGCTTGTATGTACCCCTGCCGTTTCTCTTCGGCGTCCGCAATCTAATCCTGGTAGTGGTCATGGAACTCGCCCGTATATTGGCAAAGGCGAAACCGAAAGCTACCATTATTCTCGGCGCGGTAGCCGGAGAAGAACAAGGTCTTTACGGATCAGCATTTCTAGCCCAGACTCTGAAAAACTCGAGCACGAACGTTGAAGGAATGCTCAACAACGATATCGTTGGCTCGTCGACCGGAGATCGTGGACAAAGAGATCCCTTTACTATCCGAGTCTTCGCTCAAGGACCACCTTTAACAGAGTCGAGCACCGTGGCAGCTCGACGTTTGCAGATTGGCGGCGAGAATGATTCTCCTGCACGAGAATTAGCGAGATTCTCGAACGAGGTTGCTGCAAACGATGCTACAGGGATGAACATCGCCATCATCTACCGTCTAGATCGCTTTCTTCGTGGTGGCGATCATTCTTCCTTCCTCCAGGCAGGCTATTCGGCCATTCGTTACACAGAACCTAACGAAAACTTTGCCCATCAACACCAGGATCTTCGCGTCGAAAACGGCACCCAGTACGGCGATCTCATCGAATTCGTAGATTTTGAGTACACAGCCCGCGTCGCAAAAGTCAATCTCGCAACGTTATGGTCGCTGTCCCAAGCCCCTGGTCAGGTCCGGAACGTGACTGTTGATACTACTGCCCTGGATAATGATTGCCGTCTCAGCTGGATCTTGAGCACTGATGCTGATCTGGCCGGGTATGAGGTGGTTTGGAGACCTACCACAGCCTCGCTTTGGACACATGTGGTTGATGTAGGGAAAGCGAACAGTGTCACACTGCCCCTTAGCAAGGACAACGTTATCTTCGGCGTGAGAGCTGTTGGAAAGAACGGATACAAGTCTCCCGCAACCTATCCTTTTCCCGCATGATGGAATCTGGATTGGCTTGGATGAGGCGCAGGAAGGAATTCATTACACTTCCTGTTTAATAAGTCATGAATACATGCCATGTGAAAATAGTTCGGCTTCTGTATTCAATTTCTCTCTACAAAGGGTGTTTATCTTCAGTATCACGCAACACTCCTTCCGGCGGCCACGCTTAGACAACTTGATATTCCAGTACAATTGCTTGAACGATCTCATGGGGCAAACACAACATGATTAGCTATGCTCAACCTCACGAATTGATCTCAGCCTCATTTCATATTTAAGCAGGCTTTAGGACAGCACTAAATCGTCATCCTACTTCCTTCCCACGTGCTAGATAAGTTTTAATTACCTGCGAAGGGTCAAACTTCAATTTCTTAGGATGAAAGAACTAGATGTCCAGGTTCCAGAAATGTCATCCTAGATTGCTATATCCACGGTTGTGTTTGGTGGATTACACCGCTTAGCCTGGAATTCCAGTTTCCCAACGGCAGTTGAGAAATTGCTCCGGAGTATTGCTAGCATATTATCCGCAACCATTCCTATAAGCAGTCTCGTTGTAAATATCATCGTCATCTTCAAGATTATTTACTTTATGCACAATACTAAGACAGTATTATCTCAAGCAAAAGTGCTTGGCTGCAATCAAACTTATGATAGATCTACATCTGAAGAACGGGTAACTACAAATGAAAGGAGAGCTATCTATGCTGTTGGTAAACATCCTGCAAACAAGGTAAATGTGTTTACCCACAAAGTAAACTTTATCTAATCTTGACAGTCTGGATGAACTGCATGAATAATGAACTCGTCCTATGTTTTGATGCACCTATGGAGTTCATCCACGAACCCGAGAATAAGTTTGTGTTGTAGCAGAAATGTTTTTGAGATATGCAATCCTAGTGAAAGTTGTAATGCATTGAAGGGTGCAGATCCACTTTTTCGCATGATCGGCATTCTAATAGCTACTGAAAAAGGCAAATACAACGAAGCGTCCGATATAGAAATACTCAAACAAAGAGTAGAACCAAAGACTGGAACCTTATAGTATATCTACTAGAATAAAAAGATGATATAGAGAAGCTAACAAGGTATACCTATGCGAGGAATGCTCGCCTACGAAAAGCCTCCTGTTTCTTCACAATATTCATTGGCATCACCCGAATCACCATTTTAGCACTCGTTTTTACTGCTCTATGGAAACAGGACGAAAGAGTCTATCTTCCGCGTCCACAAGGTTTCACAAATGTCTACCAAACGGCCAAGTGAATTTCCAGATGGTTGAAGTTTGGAAAGCCAGCACCTACTATTCTCTATTCAATCTCTCCCAATATCATATTCAGGAGTAGAAACGACTGGATATCTTAGAGGATTCGAAATTGGCCCATTATAGCTAGGTACAGGTGAGAAGGGCGTAGAGTTAAAGGATGAGGTTGATCCTACACTGACCCACATGTGTAAAGACAGGGTGGAAGAGGTAAATGGGGTGCTGCTAGCTTCAGCGCTAGTGGCGTGCCTTGTAAGCCTTACCCCTCCTGATACGTTGAATTTGCAACATGCACTGCCCTAGTGCATACGTACTTATATCTCACTGACATACGACTTGGGCGTATTACAGTATACATACCTCGAGTTATCCTTCCATCTACCTCTGTTCATTCCCCACACCCTTCAACAATCTCTCCCTTCTAATCTAACACGCCTCCACCCCCCTCCGAAAATCTTAAGATGTCTGACCCCCCTCGCTTCCCCCCCATACTGCCTTCCGCTTTGACCACTACCCAAAAGGCTGCTGCCTCAGAAGCCGAAGCTCTAGTACGAAAGACATTCGGCTCGTCGTTCAAACTGCATTCCCCCAATGACGCGCTCTTGGGCCCTTTCGGCATCCTCATGTACACGCCTAACGCTTTTGTGCCATACGTACAGCACTTGTACGCCGTACTCTCGACCCCACTCTTCTCGCCCCGCGAGCGCGAACTCGCTACACTGGCTGTCTGCGCAGTGACACGGGCGCAATATGTGGACTATGCGCACAAGCGCATAGCGATCTCTGTTGGGCTGACGCCTGAGCAGGTGGACGCTGCAGCTACGGGAAAGGCTGAGGGATTGGAATTGGAGAGGGAGAGGGTAGTGTATGAATTGTCCCTGGAAATGGCAAGGAGCTTTGGGAGAGTGGAAGATGGGAGGTGGGAGGTTGGGGAAAGGATATTAGGGAGGGAGAGTATGGCGGCTCTAGTGCAGATTGTGGCGGCCTATATGTATACGAGTCTCTTGGTGAATCTGGCGGAGGTGGAGGTGCCTGCCGATGGAGCGGCGGAGTAGAGGGAGATGGGGTAAGGTGTGAAGAAGTAGGAAGAGGCGTGACAGGCAGGTTGAAGATAAACGAAGACCAGTAGATTCTGGAGCTCAAAGTAATTATAACGTAGTCACGTTTTGTTATGATGCGCTAGAGACAGAGGGGTTAAATTATTGATGAATTAATTACGGGTAAAAAAGTATTACACGACGTGAACCCATATTATTTGTACAACAGTCGGGATTATCGAGCACCTGAAGTCAGTAGGAACAAGGGAAGATTTGATTCACATAGAACTGTCTCTCTTGGGTGGAGGAGACGAACGGAGTGAGAGGGCCGATTGATAAGTAGTTTTGCTGACTCAGCACGACTGAGAACTGTCACATCTTGGTGAACTATTCTCCCTTAAAATTTGGTGAATTACATTCAAGTTTCGCATCCGTGACCTCAAATATTAGTAGTCACTCGCGGATGCATTTATGCCACCCTACATTTAAGCAGTGAAGAAACATCCGTGTGCTTTGATAGCTCCCCTAGCGTGCCTCTGCTCGTCATAGGCTGTCTCCGCGGCCCCAAGAATAGCTCCGCAAGCTTCCCCACAATTTCTTAGTATCTCCAAGTCCCGTACGCGACTGTCCCCCGGGCATGCCGGACACTCTTGATACCCTTGATATCATTACATTTTCTATCTTACTGTATTAGTGCCGTTCGCTGATTCCTACCCGCGCAACAATTCGATCGCCACGTGCTGAAGCTCCCGCGAGCTCGCACCGGCAGGCACCATGGTCGCGCCTCGCAAAGGGGCGTATGCCGAGGAGAGCGCCGAGGTGGAGGTGCTCTTCGCCAACATGGAGAAAATGAAGGGCCTGACGAAGAAGATCCAAGGCTCGCTGAATAGGCTAGAGACCAGCGGGAAGACGGTTCAGGAAGCCATCGGCCCCATCTACGGCAACACGCAGAAACTGCAGGTCACGAATGCCAGTATGCGCACAGCTTCCACCACATTTCAAATAGACACTGGCTGACCTGCCTGCTAGACATCGAGCGAATCCTTGATGCCATCGACCGCGTTCGGGCTCCGTTGACCCAAACGAATAAGGAGGAGCGAATTATCAAGGCCGGGTATATTTCTCACTCGGCTGTCTCTATACCTACTGACGCTCTATAAGCCCCCGGAAAGGCGATCTTCGCGACTACATAGCCTCCCTCGACCGCACCACCGTCGCTCTCTCCAACCTTAGGCACACGAATCTCCGATCGAACATGCAGGCCAGCAACGAACTCCAGAACTTGCTGAAGTTTGGAACGAAACAACTGGAGGAGGTGTTCCGGGACTTCCTTCGAGAAGGGAACGGCAAGACGGTTGATCCGCTAGAATATGTCGTTAAAAGTAGGTGTTAATGTGGCTAGGTTCGATCGGAGTTTGCTAACCCTACGCAGGCAAACCATTTCCCATCTTTCCAGAAGATAAAATATCGACCTTGCGCATCATTAGCTCGCATGTTTCTTCTTCGTCCGCGCAATTGTCCCAGACCGATTCCCGCGAGACCCCTACCCATAAAATATACGTCGAGATCCGGGGAGAGTATCTGATGAATTCGCTGAGAACCCTTGCGACGGCCTCTGTGAATACAGCCCGGAAGATGACGGCCGATGCAGTATATAAGCCAGGAACAAATGGAATCGGAACGTATGCAAAAGGAATGGAAGGAATGTTTGTCGCTGAGTACGAGAATATATGCCCTATCTTTTCCCGCGAGGAGTGGGGTCTCGTCTACACAGCCACCTGTCAGGCCTCACTGGGGGAGTTCAACAAGACGTTGCGTGAGCTGAATGGGCATATTCAGAAGAATCTAACGACAGATTGCTTCCTTGGATATGAGATTATCGACATAGTCACAAAACTATCTATACGCCTGGAAACAAAGACAGGCGAGCTAAAGCGTCCCATCTACGATACACTGAAACCAATCCGAGAGACTTCCAAGGCATCGTTGGGCAAACTTCTAGAGGACACTAGAACCCGTGTCCAGACACTGGTTGCTCTACCCCTGGACGGAGCACCTGTACCGGTGACGACAGAGACCATGAAGCGATTACAGACTATGGCCAACTACCTCGATCCGCTGTCGTCTATCATGACATCGCTCGGTGACGGCGGGTGGTCCTCGAGCTCCGCTGCCGCCTCCACCTCCTCCCTCCCCACGATAGATGTCGGCGCGGACGGCGCGAAGCTTTTCGCCCACTATGCGTCCGATACGATCGATACCTTGCTGCAGGCCCTGGAGAGAAGAGCGGGATTTCTTTTGAAGGGAAAGAACCTCCAGGGCGTGTTTATTGCAAACAACGTGGCCATTATCGATAAATCTATCCGGACATCAGAGCTGCAAGACCTCATGGGAGGGTATGCTGGCAAGCTTGAGGGTTGGCGAAAGCGGGGAACAGCACTGTATCTAGAGGCATGGCGCGAACCATCCGGGCACCTGCTCGACGTCCAGTACACCAATCGCAGTGGGCGCCCTCACTCTGGCGGCGCAGCGTCGGCAGACTCGGCGGCCATCGTCAAAGGGCTCAGCTCCAAGGACAAGGACTCCATCAAGGAGAAGTTCAAGAGCTTCAACGGGAGCTTCGACGATCTCGTGGCACGTCACAAATCGTACAAGATGGAGCGCGAGGTGCGGACGCAGCTGGCCAGAGAGGTACAGACCATCATCGAGCCTTTATACGGCAGATTCTGGGACCGGTACCACGAGATCGACAAAGGGAAGGGCAAGTATGTCAAATACGATAAGGGCCAATTGGGGTCGACATTGGCGGGTCTTGCGTAGTCTGTACTTGGGTGTGGAGTTGGGAGTTTTTCTTGCTAAATACCCTTCTATTTCATGCTTCAGGCGGGATGGGATGGAGAGGAGCGCTGGGTGGCTGGATATTACCCTGGTAGCACACGGGAAATGCTGCAGGCGGACGCGGCGATTGGGTACGCTGGTGGTCCTGCCACGGTGGCGAGTTCTGTTGGCGAAGCGGTCCGCAGATGGGTGGTGCCACGACGCGCAGCAGCAGTAATAGAGATAGGCCGTATAGCGACACAGTTAATAGTTGCAAGTGCATGTGCGGCGGCAGCCGGTGTGCGGACAGATCGCCCCCAAGTCGGAAATTTACTCAATCTCTTGAGGTACCGCGCTTGAGTGGACACGTGACCGCTTCCCCTTCGGGACGACCAGAGCTACGCGACTGCGTGTGCAGCCCAGTACGACGCTCAACACCCACTCCTGCCCACAACACTCAGCTCCCAATTGCGCCCTGCACCCGCCGCTCTCCTGTGCCGTTGTCCTCTGCCCGCTCTGCTGCCTGTCCTGTGCACTTCCACGCCAAGTTGACGACGCGGGGGTTTTTGGCCTAGCGCCCATTTCTTCGACGTTGCCCCGATCCCTGCGCAGACCCCTTTCCCACAAGTTTCGAAGCGCACCACGCCTTCCTCTCCCAACGTCAACGTCGCAGCCTCCGCTCTCCACCTCGCCATCCTCGTCTCTCGCTCGACGTCGACCGAATTCCCATCCACTGTCCATTGCTTGAGTGCATTCATCACTCGCAGAAGCATCCCTAGCACTGACTGGTACGCCGCCTCCCCGACCTCCGAGCCTGTTTCACCTTTCTCCACGTTTGGCTCCTGGCTCTGTCGCATCCCCATATTGTTTAGCATCAACCACACGCCGCCTCATCTAGCCGTGGGCACTCGCGCTGACTTTGCTTTTTGCTACGCAGGAGTCTCCCCCTTGACGGCTTTCTACCTGCGTCTGCGGTCCTTCACACGCCATGGGTAAGGAGCACCCCCGAGCGAACAATTTACAATTTATGGCGACCATTGCCCGACTCTGCGAGGTGGCCGACCAGCTGTACACATAGTGTTGTGCCTGGGCGAGCAAGCGCCGGCTCCCTCGCAGAGGCTTCAATGCTCGCGTCGCTGCTCTCAACAGCCGCGATGCTCGTGTTGACCTTTGCTGACCTTCATGACAGCTTCCAACGGCGCATCTCCCACTGCTCCTACGCGTGCGTCTCCATCGCCCCCCGCGATCCCCAACGGGTCGCCCTACGACGAAAGAAGTTATGGCGCCGCTAATGGAGAAGCTCCAGTCCCCCAGACCGTCTCGTCTAGCAACCCCAAGGTCGCAGCTCAGGCTGCAAGCGACATGCGGAACATTGTTCGCAGGAAGCTCACTGGATATGTCGGCTTCGCGAACCTGCCTAACCAGTGGCACCGCAAGAGCGTGCGAAAGGGATTCAACTTCAATGTTATGGTAGTTGGTATGTGTTATAAAGGAACCATTTGCGCGTAACACGAGGTCTAACAATGACCTCAGGCGAGTCTGGACTCGGCAAATCTACCCTCGTGAATACTCTCTTCAACACCTCGCTGTACCCTCCCAAGGAGCGCAAGCCCCCGAGCCTTGACCTGGCCAAGTCCGTCTCGATACAGTCCATCAGCGCCGACATTGAGGAAAATGGTGTCCGTCTGCGGTTGACGGTTGTTGACACGCCCGGCTTCGGTGACTTCATCAACAATGATGAGTCGTGGGATCCAATTGTCAAGAACATCGAACAGCGTTTTGATGCATACCTCGACGCGGAGAACAAGGTCAATCGTATGAACATCGTGGATAACCGCATTCACGCCGTCGTGTTCTTCATCCAGCCCACCGGTCACTCGCTGAAGCCCCTGGACGTGGAGGTGATGCGTAAACTGCACACCAAGGTCAACCTTATTCCTGTCATTGCCAAATCCGACACCCTGACTGACGAGGAAATCACCGCTTTCAAGCACAGAGTACGTGTAATTGGTATGCACAGATAACACGATACTAAAACTATTCAGATTCTCGCAGACATCAGCCACCACCAGATCCAGATATTCGAGGGCCCTCGCTACGAACTCGACGATGACGAGACGATTGCCGAGAACACCGAGATCATGTCTAAGGTGCCCTTCGCTGTCGTTGGTGCCAACTATGAGGTCACCACAGCCGACGGACGCAAAGTTCGAGGACGCCGCTACCCGTGGGGTGTCATTGAGGTGGACAACGAGGAGCACTGCGACTTTGTCAAGCTTCGCCAGATGCTGATCCGCACTCACATGGAAGAGCTCAAGGAGAACACCAACAACTTCCTATACGAGAACTACCGCTCAGATAAGCTCGCGGCCATGGGCGTGCAGCAGGATTCCAGCGTATTCAAGGAGGTCAACCCTGCGGTCAAGCAGGAGGAGGAGCGCTCGCTGCACGAGGCCAAGCTCCAGAAGATGGAGATGGAGATGAAGATGGTGTTCCAGCAAAAGGTGGCAGAGAAGGAAAGCAAGCTGCGACAGAGCGAGGAGGAGCTGTACGCCCGACACCGAGAAATGAAGGAGCAGCTGGACAGACAACGAGCGGAGCTCGAAGAGAAGAAGACGCGGATCGAACAGGGACGGCCGATCGAGAAGGAGACCAAGAGGAAGGGATTCTCGCTCCGTTAAGAGTGGATAATAGTGTGACCGGATGGAGCCTACACTTCTCGCGCGGTGGACGAAACCGGAAAAGCGTCTTCTCTCTTCTCCCCTTCCCCTTTAACACACCTTGTTTAATAGGATGCCGCTTGACGATATCGCTGGGTGGTGTCGGCAACGGGTAATACATGGCGGTGCAGCTCTGCTTGGTGAGGACTTGAGCAGTCCGTTTTCATAGTTTAAGATGCTTCGGTTGTTGATTGATACCAGCAGCATTGCACTCCTTCCCTTTCCCTTTTTCTCGTTCGACTACTTTCTATTTTATTTAGTAGAGGGGCAGCTGTTAGTATCTTGGAGTGGAGTGGAGTGGAGCGGAGTGGTATGGGATGCACATGGCTTACCTTCGTGTATTCTACAACAGTATCCTAGTAGTGGAATGGTTTCATTTGTGGGAAATGTGGCCGTGGCCTCGCGTGACCCACGATGCAAGTGATGAATGCTCGCGACTTGGTCGTGTGAGAGCCAGCGAGAGACAGTGACCGACAGTGACCGACAGTGACCGACAGTGACAGACAGCGCGGGACTGACGGATGGAAGAAGAGCAACAGTCGCACATCCAACACATGGTGAACTGCGGCTGACAGCGATCTCCACGGTGCTTGCCTCGGACGGGGCGTCATTGGGCGTGTGCGACGCTAGTGCGACGGAGCGAGGCAGCTCGAAGCATTTCGTCACCACCCAGACGACTGAATTTCTGGTTTCCGTGCGATTCTGTGCCCGCCTACAAAGAGCAAACCTTCCCATCTGTACTCCCCTCGCCCCCAGATTACCCTCGCAGCTCCTCTCCTGTACGTACTCGCTGCCTTCGAATTTTGCTCCCTTGCTTCCTCCGCTGGTAAGTCGAATTCCAGCTGTTGCGCACTTGGGCGTCATAGGCCAGCGTCGGATTACGGCTCGTGTGCGAGACCCGGCCACCAGCCACCCGCAGCTGCTCTTGACAGATTGCCCCCTCCACCACCAGACACGCACTCAACCCGCAGTCCCAGCTATCCTCACCCACGCTGTACTTTGTGCATTGGATATCTGCATCTGCTCTACAGAACCCCGCTGACAATCCGAAGTCGCACGCCGCTCACCCCACTCCACCAAATTCGCAGCTCCACCATGGCCCCTCCACAGGCATCCTCGCTGCCTCTGGGCCAGCGTCTCGCTGCCCTCGCCCAGACGCTGCAGTTCGCCTGGTTCGGCGGACATGTCTTTCTCCTCCTCGCTACAATGCGCTACAGCATGTCCTACATCACCTTCAACACGGCGTCGAGGTGGGCTGGCTTCTCTTATCGCGTGGCCTTCATATCCGCCACCGTCACCTATGGCATCGTGGTCTACAAGGCGTATCGCGCCCGCATGAGGTCAGGAAAGCAGGGCGGTATCTTCACGCTGGCAACAGATGAGAACGTCCAATACCTGAGTGCGTTTCCCCGCTCTGGCAGCCTGCTCCCTACTACATCGGCTAACCTCATTGTGTAGTCATGGCGCTGGTCTGGCTCTTCTCCCGCCAAATCCCACTTGCGGTGCTTCCCTTTGCCGTCTACTCGGTATTCCACGTCGCAACCTATGTGCGCTCAAACCTGATGCCGACCATCCAGCCCCCACCAGCTGCCGCCGCGCCTGGTGCCAAGCCTAAGGCGTCAGCAACGTCTGAGAGCATTGGAAAGTTCGTCAAGGAGTACTATGATGGCAGCATGACTCTCGTCGCCATTCTTGAGATCGCTCTCTGGTTCCGCGTTCTCGGCTCAGCTCTACTCTTCCAGAAGGGCTCGTGGATCCTTATCGTCATCTACACCATCTTCTTCCGCGCGCGTGCTGCTCAGAGCGCCTTCGTCCAGGGCGCCATCACCCAACTGACCGCCCGAATCGATGCTCAGCTTGCGAACCAGAGCACTCCTCCAGTTGCCAGGCAGGTCTGGACAACGTTCAAGACTGTCATCGCACAGGCCGCAGATGCCACTGACATTCGCCGGTACGTGGGCGGACAGCAAGGCGCTGTGCCCAAGAAAGCGCAGTAAATGCCTCTCACGTCCAGATAGAAGGCTCATCCCCAACTCGACGGAAAACAATTTGTTGGTGATTCCGGGGCCCGAACGACTGACAGAACCGTCGATGGAATTTTTGACTTGTGGTCGGTGAAGCATGAGTCGGCAATGAATGGAAGGCGAAGGGGTGGTAGTGGTGCAACAGCTTTTGCCTGCTGACTGATGGATGGATATCCCAAATACAACTCTGTTGAGAGCTTAGCTGGATACAGATGGGTGTAGTGGTGTATGGGATAAGCAGCAGTAGCAATATCTAGCGATGGTGGGAGCAAGGCGGCAAAAACGATAACGGGAACTGTGGATGCTGTGCAACGACGGCTCGATTAGTATTGTGGTAGTTCCTATCTTCTCTTTTTTTTCATGTTGCTTCTCGCTTGATTGAAATGTCTGACTGATGGATGACGAGATGGTGCACGACTTTTTCCGTTTGTTAATAGAGCACGGTGTGGTGATTCACGTTAGTGTTACAATATTTATATTTGTCGCACATTTGTCAGGTAGACAGACATGTGGGCTAAAACGAGGCGCTCCATGCAAGTTCGGGTGTTTGAATATTTCTGTTCATCCATCCATCCATCCCATGTGCATGTTCACATTGGTTTGTGCGTGCGTGGGGTGGCTCGTTCCCGCCGGGCGCCGCCCACGTGCTTGTGTTTGCATTTGCGAGGCGCCTTACCAATCGCCTGCGCCAGAATAGAAGAACCAATCCGGCACAACGCTGGCATGGACGATTTTGGGCGGCGGTCAATATTTCGATTCGGCCTGTGGGTGGATGCTGTGCGCTCCGCGGTGCATGGGAGGCGACAGCCGGGGGGGCAATCTGGCTAGTGCGAGCGTTCACCCTGAGTTCTGCGCACGAGTATTGCGGACGGGGAGAGGGTGGGCTTGGGAAGGAGGACGGAGGACGGAGGAAGGAGGAAGGAGGAGTTGTTGCCTCGTTGGATTAGTGGTGGTGGTGGTGGTAATGGGCGATGAATCAAACTTGGTGCCATTCGATTCGCGAGAGTCATACAGAAACTTATCTACCTACCCCTCTCCTTCGCAAGCGACGCCTCCTCTAAGAGCCCCCGGTACATACGTCTACCTGCATGTGGACGATGCGGACGAATTGGGGCTGGGAGAGGAGTGGCTCTCGGGTGGGAAGTGGGAAGTAGGAAGTGTAATTCCTGAATGGCGGTGAGGGATGGCCGACTTGGGTTGCGTGCGAGTCGATGGGGGATTGCATTGGGGATGGCTCCGCCGGCGTGAAATGTGATGCGAAGCCGTTCCCGCAGGTCGGCTGGCTGGCGGGCGGGCGAGCTGGCTGGCTAGACGGTACAGTACATACATGTGGTGAGAAACAGGTACGGGACATGCTATGCTACGGTGTGGGGAGGCGAAGCAGAAGGACGGTGGCGTCTCGTCTCACAACTGCCTCTTCAGCTGTTCCAGCCTCAACCTCAGCGAAGTAGTGCTCACGAAAACATTTACAAATTCCCCGCGCAATGCATGTCCGCTCGGGGGGGATGGATTGATTGTCTCCCAAGTGCCAGATGAAGTGCTATGAAGGTCTGGGGAAGCTGGATATTGCGCGCGGGCTCGCGATATTGGACACCGCGTGGACCCTTCTATCCGGCGCCGTGTTAGACGTTGAAGTTGCAGCTCTAGAACGGCGGGGCAGGCGCAAATATGGTTGTTCGACTCTATCGAAATCCGCAGTTCGGGCGGCCGGCACAGTGCACGGGGGGAGGAAGGGGTTGTCAGATTTTTTTGGATATTGTCTCTGGCGGTGCCAGAGTGTGCATAGTCTGGGTACGGGGTGGAGTTGCAGGTGGGCCTCGTTAGTGCATGCCAAGCATGTGTCGTGTGTGTGCGTTGTGGTGGCACGGCAAAGGAAACCGCATGTCGGCAGGGAAGTCGCTAACTGCTAGAACACAAGCACGTCAGCCGCTTCACCAGACGCGGGTCTGTGGGTGAAGGTCTGAGGGAAACGTATATAGGGCGCTGGACGCCCGGCTGCTCAAAGGCTTCTTTTCTTCTTCTCCTCTCGCCGATTCTTCTCCATTCGCTGTCTGGCTTGATCCCGCCCTTCCGTCAAGGTTCCTTTGTCTGCTACCTTCGTCTTTGTCTTCGCTACAAAAGGGAATGAGCCACACACAACACCCTCGCCGCATTATTTCCTAGGTCCGGTGGCTAGTGCTGGGTAGACGAGGAACAATGGAATACGGACATGTATACTCGCCCGCGCTCTCCGACAGCAGCGACGTCTCCGACTTCACGGATGAAGAGCTGGACCAGTACTTTGCGAGCTATGTTCCGCTGTCGAACCTACCAACTCCTCCGCCTCCGCCTGCCAAGAGTGTGCCCATTGTTAGAATAGTGGAGGACTGCTCGACCGCGATCGAGCCGGCTAAGACGCCTGAACTGGAAGGTTAGTTTTTATATCACGTGTTTTGGGTGGAACTTGGACATCCCTGTTGGAGGTTGTCCTGCACTACCGTTTTCGTTCGAGCGTTCGACGTCATTCCCCCTTTTCTATTTATACTAGCTCTCCCCTTTTCTTCTTTTCTATTATTGTACATCGAACATCCTTGCCCTCCAGATTTATACTAACCCTCCGTCTACAGCACGCGCCATCCACCTCTCCAAGCTCATCCCCTCGAACCTCTCCACCCAGGCGGCATCTATTCCTACCATCTCTGGCTTCCTCGCACGGGCAAACCTCCCCAACGAAATCGTCGCTTTCGCTGCCTGCATCCTTGATGCGCTCTCGCTTCGCTTTGCCAGCTCATGGCGTGCTGCAAATCTGCCTTCCACATCCACCCCATTCAAGTATATCCCTCTGGTCGCCAACCTCCGACAACCCCCGCCTGTCCGCTCCGAAGTCGTAGTTCTCGCAGCGCTGAGCCTAGCACATGGCTGGTTGGAAGATCGACCGCGCTCAAACGCGCACTGGGCGAGTATAGAAGGAGCATCGAGATTCACGAGCAGGGAGGTTGAGCTCGCCAGGTCGTGTATCCTAAGAGATGTGGACTACGGGCTATTCAAAATCAGCGGGGAGATGGTGTGGTGGATGTTGGAGGATTTGCAAAGGGCGGGAAATGGCAATTCGAAGAGTGAGAGGGAGGTGGGTGTGATTGGGCGCAAGAAGAGTGTGGCCGAGAAAGAGAAGGAAAAGAGGCCGAAGTTGTCGCTGGATATGCAAGGTACGACGGTCTGGATGTATGGGATGGCGACACCGGAGCCGAGTCCGTGATTGATTTTCTCCCTCCTAGCTTGCCTTTGCTGCGATCGATTCGGCGTTTGACCCGGTATCACGATACCCCATCCATATTTCGACAGTGGATTTTCCCTTCCGGCATTGTTTGTTTCGGTGTTCTGTGGGCGTACAGGGCGCTTTTTGTTTAGGATACGGCTGTTTTAATGTTTAGGTGACCTTATGACAGGCTTGCGTGGGGTCAGAGATGCAGCGGATAGCGAATTGATACCCTTTCGGATGGCGCGGAGTCTCCGCGATGTGAGTAGTTTTAGTCCGTAATTGTATATACAAGCAAATTTTGAGCTGCTTTCTTCTTTTCTCGCTATGGCCACGCGCTCGATGTGATTCTCCGTCCTTAATGACTGAGCATCTCGTGTCACTCCACTGTCCGATGAATGGCCGAAAGTGAGTTACGGTAACGGCTGCCACACGTGGAGGGGCTGACAGGTGGCCCGAGCGCAACCTCTTCGTGCACGCCGACGAAACCCGCAGGTCGTCCATCGATCAAGACCTTCACTGCAGTCACGCCTCGACGCGCCCAACCCCAGCTAGCTCTCTCGACGTGAGCTACACGCCTTTGCGGTGTGCAGACGTGCATGGGCGGCCATGGGCTGTCACCGTCTGACTGAACGGGCGGCGATGGTGTAATAGAGGCACGCTGGGCGCGCCTACCCCACTTCGTAGCAGTCTCTCGGCCGTGCATGAGAGCGGCATAACCAAGCTCAACAGTTGTTGGCGGAGGCCTTTGGATGTCCCATATCTCGTAGGCTATCGCCCACAACTCCGCGCTGTCACTCCCCCGTGGGCCTCCACTCCACCTCGTCGTCATATCTCCTGACATCGTGAGCCGCGTTGATCCTGCTAGCCTGGCTATACAGTGCTAAACCCCCCGTCGCACCACAACTTTTTGCACGCCGGAACAAGTAAACAGCTGTCCCTCAGCTGCGCTTGTAGTTTTATAAGAGCTCTGCCTCGCCCCCCTCCCCGCTTCTGACCTCTCAATCCCACTTCCTCCTTCGCAGTTCGCCCCTCAACCCCGCCTTCGCCCTTATCCAACCGTCACTCCTCGCCAACTCGAGCTTTGCTGCAATCGACATTCTCAGAATGGCGGCAACGTCTCCCGCGCGCGAACGCCGGCCTTCCATGAGCGCCCCGCTCGCAGACCTCAAGGGTCCCGTGGGTCCCGCTAACTTCACCAGACCCAAGCACAAGAGGACGGTGACTGGGTTCGGGCCTGGCGAGATCAAGAATGTCGAGGCCAGCATTCCGGAGCCACAGCGTGCGGCCTGGAGGAAGTTTGTGAGTTCAATTGCGCCGATCGCCCCAATTGCAGAGCTGCGGGGCAGACAAGGGATTGCATATTGACTGCATGATAGACTCCTAAGCCCTTCGCAACCCCAGAGGACTTCGAGAAGGAGGCCGTTCGTCACATTGAGACCACCCTTGCGAGATCGCTGTACAACTGCGACGAGGGTGCCGCTTATGCCGGAACTGCGCTCGCGTTCAGGGACCGATTGGTCCTGGACTGGAATAAGACGCAGCAAACGCAGACGTTTGCAGACCAGAAGAGAGTCTACTATCTCTCCCTCGAGTTCTTGATGGGCCGAGCTTTGGACAATGCTATGTTGAACGTTGACCAGAAAGATGTCGCTTCAAGTAAGTCTTAGACACCACTATACTTATTCCGTGGCATGACTGACATGTGTGTAGAGGGCCTTTCCGATCTAGGTTTCCGCATGGAGGACATCATCTCTCAAGAACACGACGCCGCTCTCGGAAACGGCGGTCTCGGACGTCTAGCTGCGTGCTTCCTCGACTCCCTTGCGTCACTCAATTACCCCGCCTGGGGCTACGGCTTGCGGTACAGGTACGGAATCTTTAAGCAAGAGATCGTCGATGGATACCAGGTCGAAGTTCCGGACTACTGGCTCGACTTCAACCCCTGGGAGTTCCAGAGACACGACATCACTGTCGATGTGCAGTTCTATGGTCACGTCAACCGCTGGCAGGATGATGAGGGCAAGCAGCATGTCTCGTGGGAAGGTGGCGAGATCGTCAAGGCTGTCGCATTTGATGTGCCCAGTAAGTGATCAGACTCTTAGTGTGCATGTTGAGCTTTTGCTGATTGCTATAGTTCCCGGGTACAAGACCCCAACCTGCAACAACCTCCGCCTCTGGGGTAGCAAGGCCGCGAGTGGAGAGTTCGATTTCCAGAAATTCAACTCCGGCGAGTACGAGAGCTCGGTTGCCGACCAACAGCGCGCAGAGACGATTTCGGCTGTGCTGTATCCCAATGACAAGTATGTAGACTGATCTAGTTACATCTTATTGGCATGGCTAACGTCCGTAGCTTGGAGCGTGGCAAAGAGCTTCGTCTGAAGCAGCAGTACTTCTGGTGCGCGGCGTCCCTATATGATATCGTTCGTCGATTCAAGAAGACCAAGCGCGCTTGGAAGGACTTTCCCAACCAAGTCGCTATTCAGCTAAACGACACTCACCCGACGCTTGCAATTCCCGAGCTCCAGAGAATATTGGTCGATATTGAGGGACTGGAATGGGATGAGGCTTGGGGCAGTGAGTACATTCTACCTAACCACCAACACAGATGCTAACAAAGGTGCAGTCGTTTCCAAGACGTTTGGGTACACCAACCACACCGTTCTCCCAGAAGCTCTGGAGAAGTGGTCCGTTCCCCTAATGCAGCATCTCCTCCCGCGCCATCTTCAAATCATTTATGACATCAATCTCAATTTTCTGCAGTTCGTTGAGCGCAACTTCCCCAAGGAGAGAGAGATGCTCGGCCGCATCTCAATCATCGAGGAGTCAACACCAAAGATGGTCCGTATGGCCTACCTCGCCCTCATTGGCTCCCACAAGGTCAACGGTGTCGCTGAGTTGCACTCCGACTTGATCAAGACCACCATCTTCAAGGACTTTGTGAAGATCTTCGGGCCCGACAAATTCACAAACGTGACCAACGGCATCACCCCCCGAAGATGGCTCCACCAAGCCAACCCGAGGCTCTCTGAGCTTATCGCTTCAAAGCTCGGTGGATTCGATTTCCTGAAGGATCTTACTCTTCTTCACAAGCTCGAGAATTTTGTCGACGACAAGGAGTTCCGGAAGGAGTTCCGCGAGATCAAGTACGCCAACAAGGTCAGACTAGCCAAGCATATCAAGGAGCACAACGAGGTCACAGTCAACCCAGCTGCGCTCTTTGATATCCAAGTCAAGCGTATACATGAGTACAAGCGCCAGCAACTCAACATCTTTGGTGTCATCCATCGTTATCTCGAGATCAAGAAGCTGTCCGCCGAAGAGAGGAAGAAGCTCGCACCCCGCGTGTCCATCTTCGGTGGCAAGGCTGCGCCGGGATATTGGATGGCGAAGACAGTCATTCATCTAATCAACCAGGTCGGCAAGATTGTCAACGCCGACAAGGATGTTGGAGACCTCCTCAAGGTCATCTTCTTGGAGGACTACAATGTCAGCAAGGCCGAGATCATTTGCCCAGCCAGTGACATCAGCGAGCACATCTCCACGGCTGGAACTGAGGCTAGTGGAACCAGTAACATGAAGTTCGTCTTGAATGGCGGTCTCATCATCGGAACCTGCGATGGTGCTAATGTAAGAATGGCCTCGTTCTTTTGTTACAAAAATATTTACTAACTCTACCTCAGATTGAAATTACCCGCGAGATTGGCGACCAGAACATCTTCCTCTTCGGAAACCTTGCGGAAGACGTTGAAGATCTCCGCCATGCCCATCTCTACAACGACTACCAGCTCGACCCGCAACTTGCGGCTGTCTTTGACTCCATCTCCTCGGGTACATTTGGCGATGCGCAGTCCTTCTCTGCGCTGCTTAACGGCATCGTGGAGCACGGAGACTACTATCTCGTCTCGGATGACTTTGCGTCGTACATCAAGACGCAGGAGCTCATTGATGAGAGCTTCAAGAACACAGAGGAATGGACCACAAAGATGATCCTCTCTGTTGCGAGAATGGGATTCTTCTCTAGCGACAGATGTATTGATGAGTATGCCGAGTCGATCTGGAACGTGGAGCCGCTAGTGCCGAAGACAGATGATGCCTAGAGGAGTGATGAAATAGAGATGAGAGATACATACATGGTGGAAAGACGAAATACATAGAGAACTTGGGTCTCTGGATTGCTAGAGCAGGGCTTGACTTTCCTTGATTTTATTCCGGCCAAGAGAAACGATGCCGGACAAACTCTTTGGAGTTCATTTTGATTTACAGTAGCCTCTGACCAATTAAAAGCGTGCATGCTATCAGGGGCACACCGCCCGGCAGAAAAGCGATGGAGTCATCGCAACATTTATGTTTTAAGTCCCGCACCCATCGCAACTCATTCTTCTCTGTACATGATCCGCCTTCCCGTTCTCAAGATTGCCCAAAAAGTCTTCACATCGTCCAATTGACCGCTTAGAGCCTCACTGCACCTCGCAATGGCCTTCCCCACCCTTCACGCTCGCGCTGAGGCCAAGAACCTCGAGCACCGCTCATGCCTCACTCCCACAACCGCTAAGAAGCTCCTCGATGCAGGATACCCGGTTCTTGTCGAACGCAGCTCCAAGAACGCCAACTTTGCTCGTATCTTCAAGGACGAGGAATTCGAACAGGCAGGCGCCACCCTCGTTGACGAGGGCTCATGGGAGACTGCGCCGACCGACCGCATCATCATCGGACTGAAGGAGCTTCCCGAGGCAGACACTCCCCTTAAGCACACATTCGTGCACTTCGCGCATTGCTATAAGCAGCAAGGAGGATGGGAGCAGGTTCTGGGTCGCTTCCCTCGTGGAGGCGGAACTCTATACGACCTTGAATTTCTCCAGGACTCCACTGGCAGGAGAGTGGCAGCATTTGGATATCACGCTGGTTTCGCTGGAGCTGCACTAGCTGTCAAGGTTAGTTCATTGAGTCATGAATCCTACATTTCCAATATTGACTCCTTCGCAGACGTGGTCATGGCAGCTCACCCACCCCAACGGCGAGCCCCTCCCCGGGTTGGAGACATTCACAGACGGACGAGGCTTCTACAACAACGAGAGCGAGATGATTGCGCAGCTCAAGGAAGACGTCGCCGCCGGCGAGAAGGTGGCAGGACGCAAGCCGACCAGCCTTGTGCTCGGCGCCCTAGGGCGCTGCGGATCCGGCGCCGTTGACCTCCTCGAGAAGATCGGCTGCCCCGAAATCAAGAAGTGGGATCTCCCCGAGACCAAGGAGCGACCTGGACCATACCCCGAGATTGTCGAATCCGACATCTTTGTCAACTGCATCTACCTCTCGCAGCCCATCCCGCCTTTCGTGAGCTTGGAGAGCCTCAAGTCGCCCGGCCGCAAGCTCAGCGTCGTCTGCGATGTCAGCTGCGATACCACGAACCCCCACAATCCGATCCCCATCTACGACATCAACACCACGTTCGACAAGCCTACTGTCGCGGTCCCCGTGGAGGGCGATGGGCCCAAGCTCTCTGTCATTTCCATCGACCATCTGCCGTCTGCTCTTCCTCGCGAATCGTCGGAAGCGTTCAGCTCGGCTCTTCTACCTAGCTTGTTGGCGTTGAAGGATAGGTCTAGCACACCGGTGTGGCAAGGCGCCGAGAAACTCTTCCAAGAGAAGACTGAGACGCTGCCGGGAGGCGTGCCTAAGAAGGAGGTTTAGGTGGACGTGGGAGTAGTGGTATACCAAAAGTTTAGGTCGAAAATATAGGAGCGACTAGATAAAAGGTACAAAAGGCGTTTGGTCCGGAATCGTCACGATTCACGAAGAAATACAACGAATTCTGATCTTTCTAAACACAACTACCTCACTTTGCCTTCATTTGTCTACATTTTTCTCCTCTTTCGTTCAGCTTGTCTATCAGTATTTTCGATACGCTTGCTAGTATTACTTCGCTCACAAACACTGTCACTTCGCAAATTCAGTTACGCCAGATTGGCTTGTCGTATTAGCTTCTTTAAGGTGGCCTTGATAGCTATATGAGGCAGAGTAGTTGGGCCAGCTCATGAATGCTTCCTTGCCGGACTTACACGAACAGCCTATACGAAGAAGCTAGTGCTAGCTAAGGAGTAATACAGCTATCTCTTCCAGGACGCCATAGTAGTCTCTAGCAACTACAGCAGAGCTTTGCGAGGCCAACCTGAACGATTTTGGCTGTTGACTAGAATGGCCTATACGATGTTCCTCGATAAAGACTACCTCATCTCTCGCAGGAACGGGAACATCGGACAGCTAAAGCAAACAATAACTGCTGGCGATGCCGCAACAAACTACAATTTTAATATTTAAACTATGCAGTACTATACAGAATATCCTTCTATATATATATATATATATATATTATATAGCACTTATCTGTGTTGCGTAGTTGTAGTAGAATATATCGAATATTTCCCGATTTCCGGAGTTCCCGTTCCTGCAAGAGCTCATTCATACGCTGTATTCTGGTAGCAAAATAAATGAAGCAGCATGTTTAGACGACACTAGTGTCACATTGGCATGAGTAAATACCGCTGGCGGATTCTACACTCTCTCAACGTTGTGGCAAAGCTTGAAAAACATACAGGGCTCTAAGGCATCAAGTGATTATTCAGAACTTCTAAACATCTTAGACTCTCACTCTAACAGGCATTTTCAAACTTGATTTTCACTACTCGTGAAGATCAGCTG
>MU001928.1:0-67054 GCA_010093585.1 Melanomma pulvis-pyrius CBS 109.77
GGGGGGGGGGGGGTTGGAGAAGTTGATGGCCTGGTGCTTCGATGGTTGGGGGAGATGGAATTGTGTGTAACTGTTAGGGAATAGGTAAGAGGTAACTAAGTATTCCTATAGATTAGAAGAAGAAGAAGAAGAAGAAGTACCCGTCATATTTTCCGGCACGGTGGGGTTTTCCGCCACGCATTGAGGGATGTTACTCTTTTTTTTTTTCCCCTCGAGAAGGTTATCTTTCGATCGAATTTGGTGTTACTAGGAAGAGCGTCTGCAATTGAAACATTGCAATTTCCAGTTTGAACTAATTTGTATTGATATCTCCTAGCATGCACTTAAAATATCTATCAACAAGTAAATTCTTATCTATCTATGTCTATCTGTATAACAAAAAGAAGTTCCATGCGTTTTCCCATTCCCCCCTCACAACTTCGGGAATCTGACCCTCAGAAACTGGCTGGGCCACGCAATATCTAAGCCTAGCTTCCACGCAACCCTCAACACCCACTCCGGCTCCCGCATAAATTGTCTAGCCACCAAGATAACATCTGCCATTGGCTCCTTCCCATCCGCTGGCTCAGTCATCTGCACCGCAGCCTGTGCCTCCTTTTCAATCTCGGATGATTTCGCAGTACCGCCCTCCTCGAGGATATCTCTCGCCTGTTCAGCCTCTGTAATCAATCCCACGGCTCCAATGAGCAGCTTCTCGCTCGTCTTGCTTAATTCCGCGCGGATGCGCGCGGCGATCCTGATCTGATAATCCTTGGAGTTGAACATGTTGATCTGCTGTTGGGGGTGATTTCCGCCACTGCTAACGTCAAGGAGATCCACGCCCAAGGCAGGCAGTAACTTTGCAAGTTTGATCGAGCTCTCGACGTCCCAACTTCCGAACTTCTTGCCCACCTCGGTGTTTTCGAGCCACTCTGTTGAGCTGACGCGGAGGTAGAGCGGCATCGTATCTGGGATGACTTTGCGGATCCCTTGGATGATTTCGACCAGCAACCTCGTCCTGTTCTCGAAACTCCCGCCGTACTTGTCAGTCCGCTGGTTGGTGACAGGGGACAAAAACTGGCCGATCAAATACCCATGCGCGCCATGGATTTCGATAACATCGATTCCCGCCTCAACTGCCCTCTTTGCTGCACTCGCCCAATCCCTGACTAACTCTTCAATGTCCTTCTCCGATAGCGCCCTTGGGGCGTAGAACCCACCGGCTTCGTCCGTCGAGGACTTGCCGTCCCACGTCCATTCCTCGCCGCCCATGGGACCTACCACATTCTCCGGCCACCCGCCCACATCCGCGTCCGCACGAATACTAATCTTCGCACCTAGTGCTCGACTGCTGGCAAGCCAGCTCGCAGCGGTACTGGCCTTGCGCCCCGCATGCGCGAGCTGGATACCCGACTGCGCGCCCTGGCTCTTGATGAAGTCGCTGACTCGTCTTAACGCGGGGATCTGCGCATCAGACCAGAGACCCGGGCAGTTTGGACTGATACGCCCGTTTGCTTGAACACCCGTCGCCTCGATGAAAACGAGTCCTGCGCCTTTCAAGGCGTAGTGGCCGAGGGTGGCGATGTGGTAGTCGGTTAAGGCGCCAATGTCGGGTCCTGTGGCTGCGGTGCTGTATTGGCACATGGGCGCTACAATGATCCTGTTGCGAAGAGTTGCGCCCCGGATTTTCAGCGGCTTGAAGAGCGTGGGGATAGGGTTGGAGGTTGGGAAAGGAGTTCCCGGGGAGGTGATGTGCTGGGGGGTAAAGTAGGGTACGTTTGCAACCCCGCGATTGAGGTTTGGGTTGGCCATGGTGAGGGAGTGCTGGGCTTTTGGAGAATTGGAGGTTCGCTAGGTTGAGAGTTTGAGGTTGATATTGATGTTTGCTGGGTGTCTTTGAAGTAGACCGAGTTTATGTGGGGAGCCCCTCAAATTGCGTGATTCAAACTATAGCGAAAACTGTCGGAGCACGGAAGAAGAGAAACTTACTCTGTTTATAGAAGGATTGTGTGCTATCTCTGATTTGTAATGTCGTGAAAGGTTGCTAGCTTCAAGCTATATTTGCCGAGGTACTTTGTACCCCAACCCCCTGTCTTTTCGTCTCAGTTTTCATCCATTGACATACCGCCTTCGAATCGCCTTCCGTCAGGTTTAATCAGTTCTAGTTAATATTCTGTAGAGTGTTTAAAGAAGACCTTTCGGGGAAGGATTTGGTTATCCGTTCATTACGAAAGACTAGGCATGGCTTCTTTGCTTTTGTTAAGAAGACGTTTCTTTGAGCACCTCGGGAAAGATATATATTATGCAAAATGAAGATACTTCTAATGTCTTGCAATTGTATTAATTCTAATATTCACAACTAACTTCGCGATTGGCTACAGCATGCAGGTACCTAGGAACTAGTTTTCAGCCTCATCGCACTTCTAAACTCCACAGCCCCATGGCCTGCCTAGTGTACGTCCGTCGCCTAAATACTACCAACAGAAGAAAAAATAGATCCTTCTATCATCCACAGCTGTTTTTATAATGGAGAGTGCTATTATCACACCAGCAGACGTCCCAAAGGCCGCAAACTTTGATATACGCACGTCTTTTTTCTTCCAACACCACGATCAACTACCGTCTCCCGAGGAAGTTCGGTCGCGAGCACGGGCTCAATATCTTGCTTGTACTCACTGGGGCTGGAAGACGAGAGACGTCTCCCAGGTCTATAATGCATGCCCTGCGCCCGCTGTGTTTGAGGATATGTCACTGTTCATTAAGTGGGGAAGCAAAGTCAAGATCACTGAGGGACAAACTCTTTACGCGGTTCGAAACAGCTGCGGAGACTCTGTACCTGTTCCCGAAATCTACGGTTGGCGTACAGACGGCGATGAGACTTTTCTTTATATGGAGGCAATGAGTGGAAAGACGTTGGAAGATGCGTGGCCGGGGATGAAAGCAGATGACCGATTGAGTATCTGTAATGAGCTTCGAACGATTCTACCTCACTTACGCCAGCGCAAACAGAATCCTATGGATAAATTCATTGGTGAGTTGTTCTGCAGCTTAGCCCTTTTCATTATACTTTGACATTAACATCAAATACCAGGCAGTATTACGAGAGGCAACTATTACGAAAGAGCTCTCTTTCTAGCATCCCAACCCGAGACGGGACCTTTTACTTCTGTGAAAGACTTTCATGATTGGTTCACATTCCAGTACAAGCTTGATCCAGAGACAGTACCGGAACCGTATCGCAAGGATCTCCCTGATGACAGCGAGATCGTCTTCACTCATGGAGACCTTCATCGAAGCAATATCATTGTATCGTCTTCTCCGCCACGGGTCGTTGCACTTGTAGACTGGGAGCAGTCCGGCTGGCTACCGGCTTATTGGGAGGATTGCAAGGCTCACTGGACATCTACTTACTTGGGTGAATGGGCTGTCAAGTATTTACCCCTGATTATGGATCAACACGAGAGCACGCGGAAAGCATGGCATTATTACAGGGATCCCGTGGGTTGTTGAGGTTGCGCTCTGCTGACTTCGCGCGCCTGCAGGAAGAAATCATGAAGTCGACTTTCGACCAAACGCTCTTCGTATAGAGAGGTCCCTTTCAAAGCTCCGGACTCCTTGCCCACCATCCCTCAGACTTCGCAAACACCCCACAACTCGAGGTCTGGCGTCCAGATATGCTAGTCCCGCACTACATGACGAACACGGGGTTGTATCTCCGGCTTTGTATTTTCAAAAGCAAGCCAATCATGAAGGGTCCGTTGGCGGGCACGCTACTTGCTGTCCTGCAATGCGATGTCAAGACGGACGTGGGCTGGAGTATTGTCATGATAAGGCCAAAGCCTGTGGAAGAAGCGACGTGTTGGGTCAATGGGGAGACGTGCAAGGCATATAGGAGAGTGGACTGTGACATATTGGAGATAAAACCGCCGGGCATTTATGAGACTACGAATTTGCTGGTGCTAAAGGATAGGCATTTTGGTTTGGTGCAGACGGCGATGAGATTGCATGATCGGAGGTGGCTGAGGGTTCGGATCATCGTTTGCGTTTGAAGTTGAGCGCGGATGCGGGTGGCAATTCAAAGTGAATTTGATGTCATAATTTTAACTTTCCGATATATGATATGATTAGCGCAAAGAATTGACGCGAGCAACGAGAAATTTCCAAGCCACTAATTTGGCTTTGCAGTGAAATGCAGAGAGCTTATCTTTTTGTCCGGTTGCTTATGTCCTACATGTCTTAAAACGAGCATGCCGAGGCAATATAATCGGGGTTTTTTATCATCGGATGCTATCTACTAGTCTTCGGTGCCGTGGGCAGGCTCTAGATAGGGATTTTAGATAGTTAAATGAGCGTTGTTGGATGTAGTGGGGAAACCCGTCCCAGAATAATCCAAATGAGCGTCGAAGACCATTAACCTCCGAGTATTGCAGTCGCCAGGAATCAGCACAATTGGATTGGTGTGTGTGATCCCAATCTCGACCGACCTATCTAACCCTAGATTCTCCTTGGAAACACTTTTGGAGTGGAAGTGGTGTGAAGTTCCATTCCTTTGCCACCACAGTCCCTTTCCCTCAAGCAAAAACATCAGTAGCAAACCTCTCATTTCTCAAACTCTCAAACCATTCCCTCGCCCTCTCATCACTTGCCTCACTTATATCCTTCCCTTGTACCTCTGCATTCCTCTCCTTTGCCATATTGATGATCGTCTCCTGGACCCCTTCGCCCACCTCTCGACTCCCACATACGAATAACTTCGCTCCGGCTTCAAAAAGCTCCACCACCGTCTTTCGGTCGTGGTACAATCTGTCTTGCACGTACTTGCAGTCTTCAGACTTCTCAGGCGTGCGCGAAAATGCATAGTGTACGGAGACGGCGCCGAGTTTCTCCCAGCGCTCAAGGGAGGATGAGTATAGAGCGTCGGTGTCTTGAGAGTGGCAGCCGTAGAAGAGAAGGGCAGGTGCGAGGGGGCGGCCGGCGCCGATTTGGGCCGCGCGTTCTTGGATGAAGCCACGGAAGGGGGCAAGTCCTGTGCCTGCTGCTATCATGATGACAGGCACGTTCTTGGAATCTTTGGGTAGATGAAAGGCTTGATGGGATGTCCGAACCGCGACATGGAGTTTATCTCCTGGAGCGAGATTGGAGAGGTAGCTAGATGCCACACCAACGAAGCGTCCTTGGCCACTCAGGGCGGGCTTATCAACGATGGAGTAAGTGAGGGTGACGTTGTTTGGGTTCCATAGCGGAGATGAAGAGATTGAGTATTGGCGGACGCGCATAGGGGGTTGCATCTTCAAGAACGGTCCAAGTGGAAGACGGACAGAGGGAAAACGTTCAAGAAGATCGAGCACCGAGACCCGCTTGGCAGTGATTTCCGCCGAGAAAGCAGAGTCGGCCAGATGTGCAAGATCAGTCTTCGTTTTCTTGTCCAGCGTAGCTTCAAGTAGAGCAAGAATGTTGCGCTTACTTGCGGGTTGGGCGAGTTCGATGTAAGCCCCGAATACGTCGGTGGCGGGGATGGGAGAGTCTGTGGGAAGGGAAGTGGGTCCAATGGAGGAAATGGTCAACATGCTATCCCAAGCCAATCCGAAATATCTCATAGCTCGACTGATGCTTTCCTTTGGATTTAAAGGCAAGATGGCGAGATAATCTCCCGCAGAATATGTCATATCTGAGGGAAGGCTAATTTCCACGTGTCGTTTCTCTGGAACTCCAGGCTTTGAAAGTATCTCCACCTCCTCCACACGAGCCTCCCTGACATCTTGACGTAGAGCCGATGGCCGTGGACTTGAGATTTCAACCTCGAGACTGGTCTCGAATGACACCCCAGCTGGGGCATCTGATGATCCGTAGCGTTCTCGCATCACGGGCCAAAACACTTGATCTTCCCACGTTTCGAAATCGGTAAAGATATCGCCTTTGGCTGCATCAGTAGTCCCGATTGGTACGATTCTCTCGCCGCCCCTCTTCTCGATCACGTCGTTCAGGTACAACGGAACCTTATGGAGCGTCTTTGCCCAATCGCTGTGACCACAGCCAAACACGGCATAGGAAACATTAGCCAACTCATTGGCTTTCAGGCCGCCGACCCAGTTGACGAAATGCGCGGCGTTGTCTGCCGGCTGACCTTCGTAGGATGCCGTGATGATGATGATAGGTTTATCTGTTGGAAGATTCTCTTTCGCGGTGTCCAGGTTATCAACAAGCTCAGGCTTGAATCCATGATTCACTGCATCGCTTGCAAGTCTGTTTGCGAGAGCTTCACACGTTCCAGTGTTCGACCCATACAGTATGATCATGGGCTTGCCTTGTGTCGCCTTGACCTTCGGAGTTGCTACTGGTCCTGCCTTTACTGGAACTGCTTCACCGATAGTTGTTGAGGCCAAAGCTCGCTCGAGTGTCGTTGCAGACATGTGATTTCGTAAATGAGCGCGCATGTAGAAGTCCTTTGGTTTGATGGTGAGAGTCTGTTTGATCTGAAGCTGATAGGAAGGATCCTCCATTGTGAAGTTGAAATTCTGAAGCAACATGGCGGTTACCAGCAATGCTTCTTGCCATGCAAAGGGCCTTCCAATACATCCTCGCATACCGTTACCAAAGGGCTTCCAGCAATTTGGAAACTCCTTGTTTCGACGATTGAACTCGTCATCCAACATTCGCTCTGGACGGAACTCCTCGTTGTCCTCGCCGTAGACAGCCGGATCACGATGAATCTTCGTGAACAAAGCTACGATCGGCGTTTCCTTCTGATGTTAGGTCACAACCAGGGGTAATGTTTTGGATATTATTACCTTGGTGATATGGTACTTTGCACCCAGGACTGTATCTTCCTTGGCATGGAGGCCAATAGCAGGCGCAGTTGGCGATAGCCGCAGAGTTTCTCGGAGCACCTTCAAATTGTTAGCGATAGTTTCCGTGAGTATCACCAAACTTACGCCATTCAGGTATGGGAGCTTAGATAGATGCTCGACTGTGATTGGGCCTTTTCCAATGATCTCATCCACTTCCTGTTGAGCCTTTTCGTATGCGCTCGGGTTCTTGAGCATATAAAAGAAGGCAAACGATAAGAGTCCAGACGTAGTTTCATGCCCAGCAATGAGAAAGGTGATCATGTTGTCAATCACACTCTCTTCAGTCATTTTCTCACCTGTCTTCGGGTCAACCCCATTCAACATAGCGTTGAGTCTGTGCAGTGTCAGTGTGGCATGTGTCATACTATTATCTCAGTATCTTACAAGTCTTTCTTCTCGGTCGGGTTCTCTTTCCTGGCGTTTATGACTTCCTGGCTCGTCTTTCGGAGGAGTTCAATATCTTCCCAGTATTTCTGAGACTCCTGTCGATAGAACATCTGCACCATGGGGCCACGTCTCGCACGATCTCCAGAGACCTTCAGGAAGTCGGCCATTGCCTGCACAAAGGGATGCACGGCCTCGGAGTAGTAGGAATTGAATCGGTAATCCATCGCACATAGGGCGATTGTGTCCAGAGTTAGTCGTGTGAAGTCATCTGTTACTTGTATAACGTGATCCGGCCCGTGTCTCGCCCTGTATTACATTGTTAGTCAAGGGTTTCGAGAAAGATCGAAGTCCGCACCATTTCATCACCATTTGTGTTGCAATGTCCTGTATATGGTTAGACCATGTGAACCTCAAAGAATCTCGTCTGAGTAGATGTCACTTACATGCATTTCATCAAACATGGATCTGATAGCGAGTGGGCCGAAGACTGGTAAAAGTACCCGATGGGCGATTCCTAGATGCATATGAGCGTCTACTGGTGGTTCAATTTCTATTGTGACATACCCCAGTTTTTCTCCTCTGGTCCATATGCGGTAAACAATCCATCTACGGTCGAATTAAAAACTTCCAACCTTGTGCTTGATAGAAAGCCACCTACCGTGGGCCCCATTACGTACTTCCTTGAGCGAGGTGGATACCATTTTGGAGAATCTCTTTTCATCGGAGACCTCGTTCATTAGCTCTTGTGAGGCTATAACGACTCGAGCTGCCCCGCCTAGGTGAAATTTCCAGATAGGGCCTGGACTTTATTAGTAGCGTCTTCCTTGCATCCTATAACTTTATGTATGAAGGACTTCACGGCTTTTCAACCTGGGGAGAGGGCTAAGTCGCATTCGGCAGGAGAAGGTCTGGAAAATAGATAAACACACCATAGATGTCGGACAAGTTGTTGAATGATTGATTGGGATTCTCTGCGTCGATGTCGGTTACGTTTCCTAATATTGGGAGCCCTGGAGGGCCGGGAATAGTTTCAAGTGCCATTTGATGAGAACGCAATTGAGTGAACAGAGGTGGATTGATGAAAAATAAGGGAAATTGGTTGCGAGAGCTCGAGTTATAAGCTGCGCCCGAGATGAGATATCTTCGCACAAAGATTGGCCGTTAGTTATACTGCGCTGATGACGACGTGCGGTACACCGATTAAGCCGCTTCGCCGACTCCGAAAGCACGTTTCGCCAAAGGTGATGCCGTTGGAAAGATGCCTCGGCGAAGGGCTGAGAGCTGAGTGGGTGCGTGCTCGATTTAGGAATTTGTTGATTCTGGTCCTGGCGCTCGGCCGAGAGCGATAATCAGGGTTGTCGTCGCTACAAAATATGTCGCAGTCCAGTGCTGCCGAGGGTCTTCCGTGATGATGCCTGATTTAGCGCAGGATATGAAGCGTATAGTATCCACGGTACGGCTGGTATCGGGGTTGGGGAGTCCGTTGCCCAGATGCGGAGAAGTCAGCACGCACGTGATTGGGCGGTTCCACAAAGGTCACATATCTGGAGCGGTTGCTCACAACACCTGCGTAGACATAAACTAGGGGGTTCAATCGTTGAAATCTCGAGGTTTTAATGTAAGACTCAGTAGAGCCATGTCAATATTACTGCATCGATCCCTTTAGCCTCTCCATATATGTCCAGAGTGTAATATTTACACTCCCCTGCTGAAGGCCGAATTCCACGGCCCATGGTACCATGTTTTCCTCGACTCCGTATGTGCCTGATGCCCCCAATGTCCCTATGTGCATGCTATCGTACAAACATATACTTCTATCTTTCAGTTTATAGCCTCATGAATAGTCCAGCGAGAAGACCCATCCCTATTTCAACACCCGGAACACTCCATTGACCGGCCCCAGCTTGCATGTTCTCAAAAGGGCTTCCATTGCTATTCGATGTCCTTTGCGCTTGCTGCGAGCTCGTTGTTGACGATGCAACCTGCTGCCCTTGTGTTGGCAGAGGTGCGGCAGTCACACTCGGCGATGCGGCGCCAGAAGATGGCGAGTCTGTGGCCTTTGCTTCCAATGTCGAGGTGACGATCTTTCCAGTGCTCCAAGTCTTTGGGCCTATGATGATCGGAATGATTATCTCCAGTGTGTTCCCATCCTTATCCGTCGTTGTTTGTGTGTTCGTGGTCGTGAAAGTGCTCTTTATGTCATCCACTGCTCTCGTTGTCTCGTAGCTGTGCGACTTCTGCGAGTGTTCGACTTTGCGAGTCGTGAACGGGGGCGTCGACGAGGTTGTTGCTGTGGCGGCATACGCGCTACTTAGGATGGCCTCTGGCACAGGATTGCCTACCGCTTCGCAGTATGCTTGGACGGGAAATAAGAACGTCGAATCGAGAACCCAATCTTTAACGTCACAATTGGCTAGGATGGACGATGCTGCGCTGGGTAGGTATGAGTCGCTTTGGCTAGCGTCGCATATGCCTATGATATGAATATTAGCATGCGCAAGTCTTGTTTAAACTTCTTGCAAGCCAGACACTTACAGCTTTTTGAGTCGCATCCGTCGCTGGTGGCTTTGAGGCAGCTTTGCCAGCACTTGGGCAGCGTGTCCACCCAGTCGTAACCATGCGCCAACACACCAGACGCAAACACGAAGCAGGCCAGGAACGAGAAAACAGCCGACGACAGCATCTTAATAGCAGATGCTCACCATAAACAAGGACCGCAAGAGAGTGGCGAGGGAGAGGACATAACACTCGTGAGATGGGAGCTGAAGACCTCGTTCGTGGCAACGGCTTTCAGTGGACGCATGCATGTGCTGCGCCTTGGTGGCCGCACTCCCGCCCGATCGACCGCATCACCGAAAAGCCATCACGGGCCAACCATCGGGTCCGTTTCGTGTTGGGCAAACATGAATGTGGCAGGCTGGAGCGGTCCTTTCGTCATTCCGTGGTCGCTTGTGTTTCAGGTTTAGCAAGCTTGGCCAAATAGAAGGCAGAGCGTTCCTACTCAGCGAACACAGTGCGGGAAATGAAGGAAAGACTTTCCTGCACGCTTCCACTCAAAGCGACGGCGAGTGCTGGCTGCCTATCAAACTGCAAAATCGTCCAGCGCAAGGAGTTGTGTCTATGCGCTAAGCGTGCCAACGACTTCAAGGTCGGAGGCTGGGTCAGCATGCAACACGTGACCTCCGTCAGATCTCGGAACTTCGCGCACGACTCGGGAACCCCGAAGCATACCCTTGTAGGACCTTTGCAGAGAAGAACATTAGTTTAAATCGGAAAGTTACGTGGCGGAATCTATCAGACATCACCCCAATGAGAGTATCAATTCTGCGGATAATTAAATATAGGAAGAATTTGAGGCTCATTGGAAGACTTGGTCAGAATGGAACGACTCGAGTTAGGTTCAAGATCAAACGGTGATTGTTATGGCCCGATTGAGGAGAGCTTGCTCGAAATAGCGTTGTTCGCTGGTACAAGACTAAGCCCGAAGCTAAGGATCAGGGCTACAGCGAGACCGAGTTCGAGGATCATATTCAGGACGAGACCAAACTTCATAGGCATATCAGATCAAGGCAAAAGGTGGACAGAGTGAGGCCGGGTTTGGAAATCTTTGCCAAAGCGCGACTGAATCTCTGAAATAGCGAACCCGAATCTGAGAGACAGAATCATAGTAATGTTGTTTAATGTGTATAGGTCTTAGCCAGAATTACGGCCATAACTGACAACAATATCTTAAAGACACAGTGGCCAGAGCCTCCAGACAGACATATTCTAAACCCCCAGTATGTTGGTAAAAAGATGGCTTGCCTGTGAAATCGGCGGAACTAGAATAAGGACGCAAGTATAATCATAATCTCAAAATATATGTATCAGCCCCGGCAGAATAATGAAAGGTATAGGTGAGCAATAGTATAAATAATCGGAGGTCACAGTATCTGATTGATCTTGGAGATGAATCCTATAGACAACTCGTGGGTATGTAAGGGCCTCATATTCCAATTCTTTTCATGCCTATAAGTGCGAAAAATGCAAAGCATATTTTGAGCTCGTACTACAGGTCCCCAACAAACGCGGTCTTTATTTAACTCTTCTCATCGAGCAGTGCAAACTGCAGATCAAATTTCTTGTAGATGTTGTTGATATTGTCGGAGATATACTTCGAGAGTCCTGAAAAGAAGAAGGTGTAGAAGTCGACTTAGACTTCCAGCACTTTGGCTGATCCGTGGAAGCGGATTTACTTCATACTCTAAATTCTAGTTCCACGAAATGGTGGAAGCTTCTCATACAAGATATAACCCAGATTAGCTTCACGGTGTTCCCCAATGATAGCAATACGAAAATAAGGATGGTGATGACCCTAACGACGATATATACAAACAAAGCACACGTAAAAGCGAAATTTAGACGATCTGTCGAGATGAAATAAACGAGTGGAAAATTGTGGTTGGCTAAGTCTGGCGAAGGAGACTTAGGGCAATGGAGATAAATTTAGCAGGTGCCACCCGCCAAAGCGTGTGAACAGCGCCAGACCTTGAAGACACCCTCAGAAGAAATGTGCATGTCTGTCAATTCTTCGTTCATCTCATTTTTTGTTTATTCTTACCCCCAAAGCATGTTTCCCAGGGAGATGCACGTATGCATGAGTCACTCAGGAGAAGGATTCCAATCGTCACTATAACACCTGGTGTTTTTCCGTAGAATTTCATACAAAATCATTCAAGTTCTTGACTCTTCGTCGTTAGCACCCTCAATCATCACTTCCTTCTCTTGCCATTGGCCAAATGGAGAAGAATCACAGCATTAGGCAATGGCTAGGAGGAAAAGACACTGCAGGCAAAGGCAAGTGGGTACAAATTAAAAGGTAGCAAGAATTGCTTGCTGAAGAATTGTATTACATGCACAGCATGTGCTCGTAGTGATAAAAGTATATACAGATCCCTTCAAATATTCCGGGACATCAGGTCTTTCCAATCCATATCAACCGCTTATTAATAACGGTATGTATGTGCGCGGGCGTGCGCGGGTTGGTCCTCTAGCAAGTCTTAACAGTGGAGAAAACACAGGTCTTGCTGGCACCCTTGGAGACGCTCTTGGGCTCGTTGCCGGGAGTGGTTCCTTTGAACTCCTGGTGTTGCAGTTAGTACGACGCTCGTTATCATTGAAGATATCCGTGAAACTTACTTCGCAGATGGTCTTCACGCTAGTAGCGCAGGTTCCGGTGATGCTGGCAGTGTCGCCGAAGTTGGGGTTGATTCCGATGAGGGTCTTGCCGTTGTAGGCCTTGACGTTCTTGACAGAGACAGTGCGCTTAACCGAATTCTTGCAGTTGCCACAGGAGCGATATAGTTTTCCGAAGTCCATCGCGGTGAAACCATCAATCGTGACGGCGCCCTTCCCGTTGTGCTGGATGATCTTGTCGGCGGCGTTGGCGGCACCTCCACCAATAATACTAGCGTTGCCATCACCCTTCAGGGAGAGAGCATCTTCGCAAACGTCGACCCACCAAACGTTCTTGATGGTGCAGGAGCCCTTGCAGTGGACACCCTCAATCTGGTCTTTGCCAATAATGGCATTTGCTAGTGTAGCGCCGTTCTCAAGGATAAAGACTGCATCCTTATCTCCTCCCTCAGCCTGTCCAGAGCACTTGACACCACGGCCGTAGGTCTTCATTCCACCATCGAAGGTACCGGAAATGGACTTAGCGGCCTTGTAGGTCACGCTGCCCTTGGAGGCAGGAACCGGGAAGGTAGCGCGCTTCTCCATGGCAAAGACATTGTTGGAGGAGGAAGCTGGGGTAGCGATGATTGGGGCGGCAAAGGCCAGAATGGCGGCAACGATTGAGTACTGCATTTTGATGGTAGGTTTGATGTTGAGTTGGAAATGTTAAAAGTTGGGGTCTTTTAGAAAGTATGTAGCAAGAAAGGTACGAATGGAGTGAATGTAGTAGCGAAAGTGATGCTTCAAGCAAGGAACGAATGGATAGCAAATGAATGAGCTGGGTGAGAAGTTCAGCATGGTGGACAATTGTCCCTTTATACACTTCAAAGGAGTGTTTCCCATGATTCTAGAATTTGATAGAGGGGCGTTTTGAGAAACGCTAAATCCATTTCAGATTGACCTGCCGGCGCTATCCCTGGGAACCCATCAGATTGAAACTGTGAAACATCTGTGATAGGAAATGTCGACCTTGGCGGAGACTTGGCGGAGACTTGGCCGCCAAGAACAGCGGAATAATCTTACCCAGTTCATATGTGACGGTCCGCCGTCGGGACCCATCGGAAGTCTCCTTTCATTTGCTTAAGTAGGCCCACATGAGGGACTACGCCTCGCTTATCTTCCACACTACTGGAAATCGGGTTTGTATTAGATCAAGAGCGTTTCGGGATGACGCCTTAAAAGTTCTTCCCCCAATCATAGCGCTGCGTCAGAATCGTAAGAAATGAATTCCCGGGGGTTGGGACTGTGAACTGATGTGTGGAAATTATGTGCATGAGAATGTTTCCAACACCTGTCCTATCCTGACATCGTTCTCACGAATAAAGGCAGAGAGGAATTCCGAAACAACTTTAAGAGGTCACTCTGTCTCGTATGAGAACAGAAGAATCCACCTACCAAGCCGACCAACACTCAATGCTTGACCAATTGTTCAGGCCGAGGTTGATATCTGCAATATGGGTGCACTCCGGGATCGCCCTGAGGTTATGATATCTGGACTACGACCACCGAGCTTCCGAACGAATGTTTAAAGTCAAGCTTGTTTCTTTGCGGTATAGTACCCTATAGATTGATATGCGGAAAGATGACCTCCCGTACCTTTCGCTTCCCTAGTCAAAACTCCTTTTGTCATCAGCGGGCGTTAAATCCTTTCCGGAACGTGGACTCAGGGAATCAGATAAACTAGACTTTCATCCCACAGCAGCATTTAGGACGCTACAACTGCTGGATAACGCATATACACTATCATACCGTACGACACTAATGAGCGAAGAGCGCTGGTGTGAGGACTCGGGACCCTTACGTGAGTATTTAAATGTGGCGTGAATATGGTTATTTCTCGCTACCAATTGCCAGCCCACGTTTCAATTTTGAGAGTACCCTAGATACGTAGCGTTAGGGGCCGGTACCACGCACCGATAGCGGACACACAACTATCCTAGGTAGCTTCCACCATAATGTTTCACCGACAGACGTACGTATATACCACCTCGCTCTTCTAGCGCATATCGACCTATAATCACTGTGGACCTGTGCCACTATGGATCAATAACGATGTAAGCTACAGGCCATATGAACAAGTGTGAGAACGTGTACTTCTCATCTACCCGTACTCCTGAAGTCCTTTATTCTCCTTAAACAAGAATACAAGGATGTCTTGAGACGTACAACAAAATATACAAATTACAAGTCTGTCGTGTCCTTCGCTATTACAGACCTCAACCTACCTGACTACATACACATATAACAACTATCGTCAAAATCATGTCCAAACACCCGCGAACACCGTTACATGACGTTTTGTAGGTAGATCCATATCTACACTAATGCATGTACTCTAGAGGTCCATCCTTTTTCACGTCCAATTATACATGGCCCATCAACAGATTGGTAGCTATTTCAATTCTGACCATGGAGCGGTATCTCATAATCCAGATACCGATCTAGTCTCGAGACTTTGACCCTCTGTGGCTCGACCACTTTTTCAAACCCCCTTCCCAGAATACCAAGGTTCTGCCTTATGGAACCAAATCTTTTCTCGATATCTTTGTCACTATCTAATATCATATCCTTCCCACTTTCAAGATCTTTATCTAGTACTTCTAGCTGTCTCAGCCTCTCGTCCACTTTAAGCGCAATCCCCTCCATGACCCATGGAAAAATATTTCATTCGCCAAGCAGGGCTATGCCTTGGAAGTAAGTATGTCCTACCTGGGAATCTCACGTACCTAATCACGCGTATAAAATCGCTTGAATCGGTGGGATCTGATATAAGACAAGGAAAAGTGAGAATTTACTTCCGCTTCTGTCATAATTCTGTGGGGGATGTTAGGATCATTTGATCCCGATATATTGTTTCCATGAGAGATCTTAAAGTCATTTGATCTCGGCTTGACAATGACATGATTCATAGATGTGGCGTTATGCGACTAGCGTAGGAATAGTACCCAAGACAATTTTGTGGTCAGCTTACTGTCTGTAGACCGTCCTTACCCGGCGGCACAACAATGACAGCTTACTATTTTATTGATTCACATCACTCTCGCCGAATATTTCATAGTCTATGAGGACATTCTTACGCATAGAAAAAGAAGTCTTATAGGTGTTAAGCCTTGCTAGAAGAGCATTAGATGTGTTATTGAATTATATTTGGATAGTGGCATAGGAATGTAGAAATGGCTACAATTTCACTTCTTTCCGTCACTGTGTAGACTTATGTGAATTAATCCGTTTTAATATTTCAGCAATCTGACGCCGAGAATCCAAAGTATCAATATATCTGATATTTAGCGTCAACCAATTCCTTGGCTGAGTCCCTTACGCCCCCTAAGCTAAGAGGTCCATCTTATGACGTTCAAGGCCTATATTTCTATAAATTGATATAAGCTGACACTAGTACCAATATAGCAATATCTGTCACAGTATAGAGATGCCAATCTGAATGGGATTTTCTATATCCGTTAATGAGGCGTAGCTCAACTATTATCGATTCCTCCACTAACCGAGACATCACTGCATTTGTTTTGAATATAAAAGGATCTGAATCTCCAGCCGGAGTTCTGATTAACATCCTCCTTCTATAATATCACCAAATCAATAAAATTCATTTTCATAATCGATATCTCTTCGAGGCCTCTAAAACATGGCACCCACGAACTCTGTCACGATACAAAGTACGTTTTTTCCATATCGTACCTGTGCATCCCCATCTAAGACGGTCTTCTAGGTCAAACCTTGATCGATCCGAGAACTCGCTTCAGCGACTTGGAATTGTCACTTCCTCCCCAAGACTTCCCAGTCCTACAGAGAGAATTCACCACCAAGCCAGACAGCGGCGAGTGCAGCTATAAGGGTCATGGGCGTCTTACTGGTCGCCGTGCCTTAATTACTGGAGGTGACTCAGGTATAGGTCGTGCAGTTGTGATTGCTATGGCCCGAGAGGGAGCTAAGGTCGCTATTAACTACCTACCTGACGAGTGGCCTGATGCAGAAGACATTGCATACTTCCTTGCCAAGGAAGGCATTCAAATCATACGCCTTCCTGGGAATCTACTTGACGAGGAATTTTGCGCAAAGTTGGTGTCGAAGGCAGAGAAAGCACTAGGGGGCCTAGACATTCTGGTGAATAACGCAGGGTAAGGCTTCAATGCTTCACTATTTTCATACAGACAAGAGAAACTAATTGCCATGAGCAGGAGGGCCGGAGTCTTGAATGATGACATAACCACATACACAACGGAACAATGGGACACCGTCTTCCGCACCAACGTGTACACCGGCTTTTGGCTAACCCGAGCTGCAGTCAAATGCATGCCGCCAGGTTCCGCCATTATCTGGACTGTGTCAGACGTGGTTGCCAACCCAACCTCAGGCGCCCACGACTACGCCGCGAGTAAAGGTGCAGTGGCTAGCTTGGTCCAGACTCTTGGTATTTCGCTCGCTAGCAAGGGGATCCGCATCAATGGCGTTGCTCCCGGGATGACATATACACCTCTCCTGTCGGAGGGAGGTATGACCACCAAAGTACTGAACCAGATTGCTCAGACCCTTCCTCTTCGCCGTCCCGCGCAGCCTGTGGAACTTGCACCCGTGTATGTGGATTTCGCGGATGCGACAATGACATATACGAGTGGCGGAATTTGGTCAAACAATGGAGGAGCAACGGCATACATGTTGTAATGAAGGATTGGCTAAGGTTTTAGGTTATCGTCTTCGGTCTTTCGCGAGCCCAGTTTGGGGATGTAGATTGATATAAATATTAGTTCTTTTTGGTTGATATGCGCCACTACTGCCGTAATGTCTGTCGAGTCGGCCTGCAGTTGCGTGACTGCCAGCTTTCTACATACCCATATGCACGATCTAAGTGGCAGGTATCGCTGTCTGCTGCCATCCGAGACAAACCCCATCTACTGCGGATTTGTTCCCTACAGCACGATCTGATCGCCCGAGAGTAAGCAGCTATCTCAATAACAGACTCGACAGGTTTCCCTGCCCCATCTCTTCCATGCTCTCCGCGTCTAACACGAACTTTTCATCCTCCTTGGGCCACTGTAGTGTGAAGTTCTGGGCAAAACTAAACAACACCCTCGCATCCGGCTCCGGTAATCTCGCCGTCACCTCCACACTGCAATTCCACTTGCCATCCTCGAAAGGCGGCCAAAGAAGCATCAACTGATCGCACAACACCTCGTTCGGCCCCACACCCAGTGGACCACCGTAATGACGTCCGTGGCGGACAACAGGCGTGATCCAGTCGGTTAGTTTTTCGGAGCCGATGGTGTAGTGGTCAGGACAGAAGCCAGAGATAGAGAGTGTGGCGTCTGAGAGTCCTGGAAGCGGGTAGGAGATGTGGCCGTAGAGGTACACCATCACATGTTCGTTTCTGTGGGGGGATGAAAACGTTATTTGGAGTAATGTAGTTTTCGAAAGAGTAGGCCTGACTTACACTGCGGGTATATCTGGGTAGGCTACTAGGTAGCGGATATGGAAAAGTTGGTCTGTTAAATAGAGGTCGAATCAGGAGATATTCTGAACAGATAAGGCAAGATGATACATGTCACTCAATCGTGAGTCTCGCTATGTCAGCAGACGACAAAATCGGAATACAATTTACTACTCGCAAGTTAGCGTAAGAGTTCTCGCTCATCACAACACGTAAATATTTGATCACCAAAGCTCACCCTTCTTGCACGACTCGCGTAAAGTACGCTGAATTTCGGCCTGGCACGCCAACTTTGGGCAATACGGCTTCTGCAAGCACTCCTTGAGGGTGCGACAGGATGGCATTTACCGGTGTCGCGAGTAGCACGGAAGGCGCGAAAGCCAACACACGTTCCCAATTCTAAAGCATGAATTAGCGCCCATTATGGAGTTGAATGCTTGCGAAGTGCGTACCAAATACATGATGTGATGTAGGTGGAGATATGAAAAAAAAAGACCCCTTTGGGATCTCGGAGGAATTAGGCACTGTGACTTTCTCAGAATTCTGCGTATGTTCGGAATGCCTTGAGCTTCATTTTAGAGTTGAACTTGCTAGCCTCTCTTCGCATGAGAACAACAAGGTTACTACCTTATATAGGTCCTTGTGGTTTGGAATGCGCATGCGGCGCAGTGCAGATTTATCTATCCTGAAACACTAAGCCCCCACACTCGCGCGAGAGTAGCTTGCGGTGGAAGAGACCCAGTAAGAGAACGGGTAAATACGGTAGAGTTCTCAATAATGGGGCCGAGACCAGTTCCTGAGAAACATAGCCATTACTATAGAGTTTGGAGTTCAGGAGCTACTAGAGTTTGATCCAATATATTTCCTTGTTTGATACAGTACATCGACTTACTGCAGGCCAATCTCAGCACACACACTCTTTCCACGTACAACACTCCGTCGATATTGTTTCTTATCAATATAAATATGTGGAAAGCATATACAGACAGATTCTAATAGATTTTAAGCATAAAACAATTAGAAATCAAACCAAATTTTTTTTAAACAAAATATATGCACTTCGAGCTACTCACTCTCGATTTCTCAACCCACGTCATTTCGGAGTATAGTAAGACGCCCGAAGTCGTCTTCCTCTAGTCCACAATCTCCCATCTCTCATCCGCCAAGTGACTAGCCGCTATTGCTCTCGCTGCGGGCGCGCAGCTTCTGGACAGGAGTTGGGAGTTGGGACTGGCGCTTTGAAGGTGACGAGATGGTTCTATCTTTAAGTATCTAAATTTGAGCTGTTGCATAAACGCGGTTTCTTTCGAGGTAGACTGCGTAGTTCCCATGCGAAAGTTCAGGCTATCTGCATAGCTTGTTGAATTAATGGCTCTTGGTGATCAGGGACAAATTTGGGTTTCGCCCAGCGAATACGAAGAAGGGGGACTTGATTGCAAATTTACTGGGTAGTAGTATTCTGTTTGTACAGAGGCGATGTGCGAAGCACGGAGCTGTATAGTTGCAGGGAGAGGGGGCCGAGGATGTAATGCGAGAGTTGTTCAAGCTTACGACAGAGGCTTATTGCGTTGTTTTGATATGTTATAGATGCGAGGGGTATTTCCGAGGACATCACGAGCGGAGTTGGCGCATCTCTATATTACCACTAACTTTCCTCTATACGCCTGCATTGTGGATTTTGAAAGTTAAATGCTCCCCGCGTTCCTTCACCAACCCCGCAATTATACACCCTGCCGATCGTCCTTATTTCCGACCACTTTCCGAGGACCAAATACTATTAACCCAGGCACGATTTTCCAGACCCAGAACCCCGCAATCATTACCTTGGTGTGTCCCGGCGTTGCGGATCCTTAAAATGCGGGGAAGGACGTGCAGTACCTGGTTTTATATATGACCCTTATTTTCTCCTTTTCAGGGACACTTCATAATCTCATTACTGGGAGTTCCAACCTCTTACATTTGTAAATAACTTCACTGTCCATAGTAGAGTACTCTCAAGATTAACTTGAAGGACTACCAAAATGGCACAACGCAACACCGGACCAGCACTATGTTCCATCTCCGAATTCAAATCCCTTCCCTACGACTACCTCGTCATCGGCGGCGGAACGGCTGGCCTCGTCATCGCCGCCCGCCTCACAGAAAACCCAAACGTAACTGTCGGCGTAATCGAAGCAGGCTCCAACCGCATGTCGGATAAGCAGATATCCACTCCGAGTCTCTACCCTTCGCTCATCGGCTGTCCTGAATACGACTGGTGCTTTTCATCCATCGAGCAGCCTAATGCGGGAGGGAAGACATACTCGATGCCGCGCGGCAAGGTGCTCGGCGGAAGCAGCGCGATCAATTACCTCATGTACGTCCGGGGTTCGCGCAAAGACTATGATTCGTGGGAGGCACTGGGGAATAAGGGGTGGGGATGGGATGGGCTGGTCCCATACTTCCGCAAACATCAGACATTGGATGTGCCGGACTCGTCGGCATTGCCCGAGGACAAACAGTTCATGCCCCATGCTGCTAGGGAGAAGTATCATGGTACCGATGGCCCGATCCACACCAGCTTCAACGACTTTTATATGCCCCTAGAAGCGGATTTTTGTAAAGCGGCGCTAGAGGTGGGGAAAACCATGAATACGCTAAGTGATGCGTGGAGTGGGGATCATATGGGGTTCTATTCGTCGCTTGGTGCGGTGGATCGCAGTAATGATAAGGGGAATCGATCGTATGCTGCGACGGGGTATCTCAGGCCGAATCTCGATCGGAAGAATCTGAGAGTCTTGACCGAGGCCTATGCTACGAAGATCTTGCTCGAGAAAAATCGGGCGGTTGGTGTCGAGTTCTTACACAATGGAGGCCTCCATCGCGTCAAAGCGAAGAAAGAAGTCGTTCTGTCCGCCGGTGTGATTCAGACACCGCAAATCCTTGAACTATCCGGAATTGGGGACCCAGAGGTCTTGCGCCAGGCGGGCGTCGATTGTGTAATCGAAAATAGCTCCGTCGGTGCGAATTTCCAGGACCATGTACTTGGGGGTATGCTGTTTGATCTGAAGGAGGGAGTGTTGAGTTTGGATGCGCTGCATGGAGAGGAGTATGCAAAGGCACAGCAGGATATTTATGAGAAGACACAGAAGGGGCCGTATGGAAGTCCGGGGATGTTGATGGGATTTGTGAGTTATGCTAAATTGGTGGGAGAGGAGTGCGTGAAGAAGACGATCAAGGAGATTAAAGAAAATAGCCTGGCGAGGACGGTGTTTGAGAAGGCGCAGGAGAAGGTATGTGTTCGGTTCGTCTTGAAGCTAGGAAAGATAATCTGCTGATGGTGTGATCTAGACCATCGTAGACCAGCTCAGCGACCCAACATTCGCTAACTTACAGACATTCTGCATCCCCTGTGCGCTGGATGTGTCGGCGGGTAGCGATCAAGTCCAGTTCTTTGCGGCCCCCCCGGAAGGCAAAAACCGCGTCTCACTGCTCATCTGCCTCGAGCACCCACTCTCGCGTGGCACAGTGCACATCACCTCCTCAGATCCTCTCAAGGCACCCAGGATCGACCCCGGATACTTCCGTAACGAAACAGACGCGAAGGTGCTCGCAGCAGGTCTCAAGTGGCTGGACGAAGTGTCCAAACATCCACTCGTGAAGGAGTGGATAGGAGACCGTATTCTCCCACCCCCAAGTAATCCACTTGAAACAGAAGAGCAGAGAGTCGAGTATGTGAAGAACCACATCTCGACGCAGTATCATCTCATTGGCACAGCCTGCATGGGAGAGGTTGTGGATGACAGGCTGAGGGTAATAGATGGAAAGGGGAACGTAGTCCAGGGCTTGCGAGTGGTTGATGCGAGTGTGTTCCCGGGACATGTAAGTGGTAACATCATGGCGAGTACGTATGCCGTTGCGGAGAAAGGGGCAGACCTAATTAAGGAAGATGATGGGATGGTTGGAACTGGAGAGACTGGCGGAAAAACAGCGCGGCTATGAAAACGTGGAGGATTTTCTCGATGCTACAACTTATTGCTTGGGAAAACCAGTCTCGCTCATCGACTGGTACATAAAGCCTACATTATTTCGTGGGGTCGTTAAATTACTGTGTCCCTGCTACTTACCGTCCTACCCGCAAGGTACCAAGCAGAAGCACGACGTTCAACACCGCAACCGTAATCAGCAGGGCGAATCACACCAACGAAAATGGATATTGAGTTGAACTGGCCAGTTACCTGCCTGGTGTCGTAGAGACTGCTGGAATAAGAGAGAGAGAGTGTGTGTGTCATGATGGCTCGTTGATTGGACGTTGGGTGGAGGGCCACGCGAGGAGCCATGTATGCTTGGCTGTGCTAGACCTGACTGGGTTGACGGCTAGATGTTCGCTCTGGCTCATTTCCCTCGACGCCGCAACATGCACTCGTCCACGATTCTTCCCGGCGTCCATGTTTCGCGTCGGACGATGCGAGCGAGCGACTGTGAACACACACATGCCACCAAACGTACCGGGAGAAGACGCACCTCAGCAACACCGTCCATCGAACTTGAATGTGTCCCCACGCGACCCCGCCCCCATGCGCACACTCCACAGCCGTCCCACCCACAGCGCCTACCGCGACTCTGAGCCTATGTAGTGCAGTATACTTCAACACGGAAATGCCAAGAGCCTGGGAATAAGCAAACCTAGGGTACACAATCCGGGAGAGAGAAACAGGATCGAGAGCGCACTCGATCCTGACGTCTGTGGCCGTCATGACTTGCGGTGGCGACTGCGAGCATCGAGGCCGTTGTGGTGGTCTCCGCGTTGACGTCTCATCGTAGGGCTGGCCAACGGTTATTCGCAGAGACTTCCAGCCGTATTGTCTTGGTTGTCGATACTCGTGAAGATGCCCTGAAATGCTGTCTTGGTTCCCTCGAACGTGTAGAGAATTCGGTTTCAAGTTGCGGTCGCAATGTAGCTTGTACAGCACATGTATCTTCGCTGACGCCCTTTCCCAGCATTGCGCGATCTTCTCCACAATCGAGTCTCGACATGTAGACGGACTGGCTAATTGTCACGATATCGAAAGTAGTCTCCCCGCAGGCAGCAAGGTGACACAGCGAGAATGAAGACTGAGCAATGGGGGCCAGGCGACGTGAACATGTCTCGTAGCGGGCCATGGCGAAAATGACGTTATCGGGAAGTGCAGCGCGTGGACAAGAGAAATGCCATTGCGACTGGCCTGGCCGTCGTCGATAAGCGAAAATCGGATACGCCAGCTTGTACCGGCTTAGCACCCTCAACAATGGCCCCAAAAAACATTCCGCGGGTAGTCTTAGCACCCAGTGGCACCCTGGGCCGCCTGTTGCTTTTGCTGCACGACTTCCCTTGCAACGTCACACACCTGCCACACCGACCTCACACCTCACGTCCATTCACCACTCACTACTCACCACTCACCCCTCACCCTCACGCCCATTCTCTACTCACACCGCGCCTCCATTCACCTCCCACACCCCTCTCAACTCAATGGGCTTCAAATAAATTCATCAACCACCTGTCAGGGCCCATCACCACAACCACAACACCAACAAGCACCCCCATCCCAGCCATGTCTGTTATCGACACCACTAAGGACCTGTCGGCCCTCTTCACCAAGCAGGCACATGCCACCCCCGACGCCATTGCCCTCGAGGACGGCTCGACTGCCTTCACCTATTTCGAGCTCCACGACAAGGTCGCCGCCCTTGCGGCTCGTCTCCGGGCCCATGGAGTCGGCCGCGATTGCCTCGTCGGCGTCTTGCTCCCCCGCAGCGCCGACTACGTGATTGCCTGTCTTGCTGCCCTGCGCGCCGGTGGGGCCTTCCTCATCCTCGAACTGGCGTACCCCCCAGACCTCCTCGCCGATGTCATTGAAGATGCCAACCCAGTCGTCGTTGTCACCTTGAGCGCAGAGGTCGGCAAGATCAAAGAGGGCATCCCGCTTGTGACCCTCGACGAAGAACCCTCGTCAGAACCCAACGGTCACGTGGGGGAGCTCCTACCTCTGCCTGCCGAAGACGACCTGGACCGCCTGAGCTTCGTGGCCTATAGCTCAGGTACCACCGGAAAGCCCAAGGGCATTGCCAATCCGCACAGGGCCCCGGTCTGGAGCTACGACCTGAGATTTCGCCTGTCCGACCTACAGCCAGGTGACCGAGTGGCTTGCAATGTCTTCTTCATCTGGGAAATGCTGCGTCCCTTGCTTCGTGGAGCGACTGTCGTTGTAGTTCCAGACGATGCAAGCTTCGACCCCCGTCTACTCGTGGACCTGCTGTCCTCCAAGAAAGTCACCGAAACTCTCATGACACCTACACTCCTATCTGCCGTGCTATCCCGTCATCAGGCCCTGAAGACCCGTATCCCACATCTCAAGACGCTCTGGCTGAATGGTGAAGTAGTTCCAACCAAATTAGCTCGTGACACCATCAAAGCCCTGCCAAACGCACGCCTACTCAACTGCTATAGCGCTTGCGAAACCCACGAGATTGCTTGTGGAGATATTGCCGACATGCTCACCAAGATCGATGATGATGCGCTTACCTGCCCGGTAGGTCCACCAACCATAGACCCCAAGTACATCTACATCTTGGATGAGAGCGGCCAGAAAGTGGAACCTGGAACCAGTGGTGAGCTCTTTGTCGGAGGACATTTGCTGGCCCGCGGGTACCTCAACCGCCCCGAAACTACTGCTCGGGCGTTTCTCGCGAACCAGTTCAACTCAAAGCCTGGCGCTCGGATGTACAGGACCGGAGACAAGGCTCGAATTCTGCCATCAGGCCTGCTCGAGATAACTGGCCGTGTTGGAGCTATGATCAAGCTCCGTGGTTATTCCGTTGTGCCCGGTAAAGTCGAAAATGCCATCGTTGCACATCTGGCTGTTAGCCGCTGTGCCGTGGTTGCCCATGGCGAGGGCATGGAAAGGCAATTGGTTGCATACATTGTCCGAGACAAGGAGCAATCCGATGATCGGCCTGTCGTCGATATCGACAATTCTGCGCGTAGCTTGAAGGCACGGCGCATACTTTCACCATATCTCGCACAGTATATGCTGCCAGCACTGTGGGTTGAGCTAGACGAGCTACCAACTCACGACGTTTCGGGAAAGATCAACCTCAAAGGCCTTCCTCCACCAACCAGGTCAAACTCTCCCAACGGAAAAGGACGAACATATGTGCAAGAATCAATAACCATTGAGGATATCACGGAGACTTGGGCTACAATTCTCAACATTTCGACGAGCGCTGTCAATCCGGAATACAACTTCTTTGATCTTGGCGGCCACTCCTTGTTGCTCGCGGATCTTGCTGCCAGATTTTCAAACCAATTTGGGTTCCGAGTCCCCGTGGCTCGTCTTGTCGACCCTGCAACTCTTAATGGTCATCTAGACACTTGTATTGCTGTAAGAGACGGTCACACTGCCGCAATTCAGGAAAACCTACCAGGCGTCTTGAAAGCCGACGCCGTGCTCGACAAGGACATCACGCCCTCGAACGCCAAAGCGTGTACTCTCAAAGAGGCAAAGACCATACTTCTCACTGGTGTGACCGGCTTCTTAGGCGCTTTCCTGCTCAGCGACCTGTTGGAGAGCACATCGGCTCAAATTATATGTCTCGTGCGAGTCAGTGATCCTTCACAAGAAGAGTTGCCAGGAGCGATCGCTAGAATTCGCAGGAATCTCCTTGATTTCGGCCTCTGGACCGACGCCATCATGGAGCGCGTCGAAATTCTGCCAGGAAACTTGTCTCGAAAACGGTTCGGCCTCTCACCCGACGCCTTCGCTGAGATCGCATCGCGGGTCCAGGTAATTGTCCATGCCGCCGCCACTGTTAATCTAGTATATCCGTATGCCGCGCTTCAAAAACCTAATGTACAAGGCACGAAAGAGGTTCTGCGCTTGGCGTGCCAAGCTGGTGCCACCGTTCAGTATGTTTCTACAAACGGTGTGTTACCACCTGCACCCACACACGAGGGCTGGTCTGAAGATGCTATGCTCGACATCGTGGATGTTCCAACTAAACTAGCCGATGGCTATGGCCAGACCAAATGGGTAGCGGAGCAGCTTGTGCTTGAAGCCGGCCGCAGAGGACTGCCAGTCAAGATTCATAGGGCCGGTACAATAAGTGGCCACAGTGGATCTGGCGCTGCAAATGCTTGGGATCTCTTAACTGCATTGATTGTTGAGTCAATACGGCTTGGTTACTACCCAGACGTGAAAGGCTGGCGTGCTGAGATGACCCCTGTTGATTTCGTTAGCAAGGCCATTATCCACCTCGGGAACCAGACCGAGGCGAACCAAGTTGTATTCCATCTTGGCGATCCAACTCCAGTTGATATTCAAGACGTTTTCGAAAATTTAAGCCAACTTGGGTACCCAACGAAACCTCTTGGTTGGGACGAGTGGGTTGAGCTTTGGGGCGATAAGCGAAGTGGTAACAAAGGCGGTGACGGCGCCTTCACTGTCGATATTCTCCGAAGTGGAATGCCGACAATCGAATTTTTGAGAGATATCGTCGTCCTCAATAATGCCGCGACCAGACCTTTCCGTGCCTCTGTCGAACGCCCGAAAGTCGACGGTGTCTTGCTAGAAACGTATACCCGCCATTGGTTTGCCAGAGGGTGGCTGCCTCAACCGCCCACTCGCCAGGACGCCAAGGGTGGGTCTGCATCTCTTCCACGTCGAGGGCCTTTGACTGGACGTGTGGCTATTGTAACGGGGGCGTCTAGTGGTATCGGTGCCGCTGTTGCTACGGCTCTAGCAAAAGCAGGCTGTCATATTGCTCTCGCTGCGCGACGCACAGAAGCCCTCGACGCTGTGAAGCGTAAGCTCGTGGTCCGGGAAGGCAAGGTCATCATCCGACAAACCGATGTGACAGACAAAAAGCAAGTCGATGCCCTTGTAAAAGCGGCCACGGACGAACTTGGACCGGTTGATATACTCGTCTCCTGCGCGGGTGTGATGTACTTCACGATGATGGCAAATGTGCAGACGGAGGAATGGGATCGCACCGTCGATGTCAACTGTAAGGGACTTCTTAACGTCCTCGCGTCAACTGTGCCGTCGATGCTCTCTCGCGGCAAGGGTCACATTGTTGCAATATCTTCGGATGCAGGTCGCAAAGTCTTCCCCGGTCTTGGCGTGTACTCCGCCAGCAAGTTCTTCGTCGAAGCTACGCTTCAGAGCCTGCGTCTTGAGACAGCCGGCACGGGCTTGCGTGTTACAAGTGTGCAGCCTGGAAACACGGCTACCGAATTGCTGGGAATGTCTACTGATGCGGAGGCTCTCAAGAAATATGGTGAGCCAACCGGAGCAAAGGTCCTGGATGCCGAGGACGTGGCTGCATCCATCATCTACGCCCTGAAACAGCCCGAGCACGTTGCTGTTAACGAAGTACTGATCGAGCCCCGGGATGAGCCAATTTGAGTCATGCATCCTTCAGATAAGACGTGGCTTATTCAATTGGAAAAGGGAGAGACAAACAAGGGAGTCAAACGATAGAAATGTACTCGGAATAGGCCTGAGTATGGAATGGCGTTTTGGCATGCATCTATGCTTAGAATATAAAACGATCGATATCGTTGATTAATTGTGAAAATATGGTATAGGTGTATGACTAAGTGCAGTCAATGTACTCAGTGAAATTTTCAGGGGGTTTTCATCCAGCATTTGTAGGCAATTAAGACTTTTGTGAATTCAAACTTCAACTTGTGAACCCGCTCATTTCTGTCTCTATTCAATGGTCTTACCAAATCTAGAGCAATAGTTCTCCGCCTACAATACGAATCGGAAATCTGGATGCTCATCACTCATACCCTCGTTCGTGTCGTCTTCTAGGATCTCTGGCAGTAACGCCCTCTTCTCATCCCTCCTCTTATTCTCCCACATACACCCGAAGAACGTGACAGTCGCCGCAAACGCGCCCATACACGCCAAGCCCAGGCCAGTACTAAACCCAGTATGAAACTTCGGCTCCTCGCGCTTGAGAAACACGTTTGAACTCACGAACGCGCCTGCAGTGCCGAAGTTGATAATGGCACCAATGGCAATAGCGCGTTTATACCCTTTCCCAGCATTGATAGATACCCAGACGATAGATACTGGCATCGCGAGGTATGCACCGGACGCCATGAAGAACATACCCATGTACCGGACGCCCGCGGACTTGGGATACACGATCTCGACGATGAGGCCCGAGCAGAGGACTGCCCAGCCCAGCATGTAAAATGCATATCGATGGCGCAGGTATTCGCTCATGTAGGCGAAAATGACAGAGAAGACGGCGCCGACGATGTACACGGGAATGGTGTGGACTTGGGCTTGGATGGCGGTGTAGCCGAGGCCTTTGAGGATTGTGGGTTGGAAATTGGCGATGGAGTTTGCGTTCTCGGTTACGCCCATGTTCATTGCGACGCTGTTCATGATGAATCAGCACTGGCATTCAGAAAAGGGGGCGAGAAGGGGATAACTTACGCAGCCCAGATCTTCCAATCTGACAAATGGTGCAGAACCTGCTTGAAGGTGATGTCCTCGTCGGCGATATGTCCTCCATCGGCTTTGACGCGTGCCAGCAGCAGCTCCTTTTCCTCGGGCGCAAGGAACGTGCAGTGCTCCGGGAAGGGCATCATAAACCACCAACTCCCAACACTAACGCAGAGTGTACATAAACCTTCAATTATAAAAATCCACCTCCAGGCCTTGTACCCTGCGGTGCCATCCATCTTTGCAATCAGCGTGGACAAGAAGCCGTTCACGGCGCCAGCGATGATGCCAGCGGTGCTAAAAAAGACGAAGCGAGTTAGGTACTCGGATTTAGTGTAGTAGGCACCGATTAGGTACGCGGCGCCACTGATATATGCGGCTTCGGCCATCCCTTCCAGGAGTCGGCAGATGACGAGCTGCTCCCAGCGTTTGACGAGGCCACAGCCGATGACGGTGATACCTGGTTATTAGATCAGCTGCGTTCCTCCGAATTGACTATATTTTATGAGATGAAAAGAAAACGACTCACCCCAGCAGAACATCATCACGCAAAGGCTCTTAGGCCCATACTTCCGGAACGCAATCGTCAACGGCACACCCGCGACCAGGTAACCTAGATTGAACACCCAGACTGAGATGTTGAACCGCTGGCCAGTCAAAGTGAGCTCCTTTTCCATACCCTGGATCTTTGCATTTCCAATGTTGGCACGGTCAATGAAGTTGACAAGATATAAGATCCAGAGCACAGGAAGAATACGCAGATCAAGTTTGTGGATCAGACGCCGCTCAGCAGCACGATCGAAGGGGGCTTGAAGGTGCGTAGAGGAAGTAGGAGAATGAGTTTGGACAATAGCGCCCTTTTCGAGAGACGCAGAGTCCAGGACGGGTGAGTTGGCCATGGTGAAGGAGACGTAACAGCGAGGAGACTGAAGGAGCAAAGGAAGGACAGGATGGAGGGGACAATGGCCTTGCACTTGGGACAGCGTCCAAGTATGTATGGGGCACAGCAATGCCGCTAAAGGATGTCGCCTCGGATTCGGAGAGATGCTCCGGCACCTGCGCACGTCGCTTGCAGTGCCGAGTCAGAGAAGTGCCGAGTCGGTTGCGTGAGGAGAGACGCGGGAGGGGGGGCGAAAGGGTCTAGATTCTAGAAGCGCACTGTTTCAAGGCCATGGCCGGCTTGGTCTGGTGAGATGAGATGCGATGCGATGAGGGGAACGATTGGGGATGCTCTTCCGGGGTATCGTTGCACCACCAAGCTTGACTGATATTGGGCAGGATCAGCAATCTCTTTTCTCGTACAGGGTCTACATACAAGGTTGCGCTCACCGCATATTGAGACTGAGCTTGCAGACAGGGTCAATTTGGCTGCAAAATTGGACGGCTGCATTTGCTGGGTCGCTGAAGGATGCATCTTCCGCCAATCAACAGGCGCACTGTGCCGCAATACACGCGGCAATATTACAACATGCAATAACGCCGACGCCATGGAGCCTGGCATGGCAGTCTGGACGTGCTTCATTGGGGGACGGTGGATGCGTTCCGCGTAGGAACCGCCGGGCTGGGTGTTGAACACGAAAGTTAGATCCTTCGGGAGCGGCAATGGGTTCCCCGCGCCACGGGCCGAAGGCGTTTTGACGGGGAATGTGCTTGCGGTATACTGCTTATGCCCTAGTTTTATGCCCGTGCTCGGCTGATGCCGGGCGAGGGACCAAGTTCGAGTTTGTTTGAGCTTCGAGTTGCTAGGCGAGGCCAACGCAGCCAAGAGAAAGCTGTGGTTGTTGGCAGACGCCCTGCTTGGAGGCTTGCGTCTGGGGCGTACGCGGGCGAGGCACGTCGAGGGATGGCGAGGGATGGCATGATTTGAAGAACGGTCCCGTCTCAACCACCGTGTCACCATTTGCATCTATGGACGGCACATTTGGTGCCTCTCAGGGCTGGAGAAATCGATTGGGCAAGTTGGTGTGCCGTGTCTTATACAGCGTTTGAAGTTGATCGTTCCCTCTCTAGCGAAAAAGGTCCAACAGAAGGTCGCAGGATGAATTCAACCTTGGTGTTACACTGTCTTGTCATTTGCGCCACAAAGGAAGAATTCCTCGTCTCGGTACGTGCGACCAACGAGGTTCCTTCTTCATGCAGGACAACATGCCTCGCTCAGGCTCCTGGGTGGCTTGATCAATAAACTTTACATCAGAAATAGTTCACAACAAGGATGATGCTAGCCGTTCCCACCTCTGACTATGCGGCATCTTTGATGATAGGATGCTCCCCTTCATCACCTAATTTCAACCCGGCTTTGCAAGCCTTCGGCTTGAAACCGAATCCTCTCCACGGTACCTATTTCACCGGATGCCCCCCGGGAGCCTTCCGTACCAGTAAGATGGTTCACTGGTACCGCCTGCCCCGTTGAGCCCTGAGACTGAGCGCAAGCCCGTGAGGATCCTGACCTGCCGTTGCTATGATAGCCGTTGGCTGAAGTCTTCAATTCTTGACAGATCTACTATATAGATACCGTGAGCGGCACACACTAGTTGTTTCCGTGTCTCTCGGTCCCGCTCCCGACTCCTGACCCCCCTTGTTCCCTCCCCGACTCGAGTCCCACCATGATTTTCAGAGCGTATGCCAATGAACAGCGCGATCTGAGATGGGTCGTTGTTACGCTCTCTGCTATTGCAACGGTGCTTCTCATCCTCCGATTGGTAACAACGTGGAAGAATAGAGGGTGGTTTGGCTTGGAAGACGTCTTCGTTGTGACGGCCAATGTACGACCGAATGCCTTGAGATTTGGAGAAATCAGCCCACTCACGAATCGCAGATTTTTCTGATAGTCTTTGCATCATGTGTATACACAGCAACAACCTACGGCTTTGGAACACATGTGGCCGACATAAAAAAGTCTGGAGGAAACCTTTCCAAGGCGATGATGGTGAGTGTTGTTATCAAGCTGTATCCTAAGTCTCACGTCTGATCTTGCGCCCTCATAGTTCTTCTGGCTCACGCAATTCTTCTACATCATGACAAACACATTCAACAAATTGGCGTTTCTAACGCTATATTATCGTGTCTTCGCCATCAAGCCGTTTCGTAGGGCATGCCTGGTCCTGATAGTCCTGAGCGTCATGTGGGGAATTGGCTTCGGGATGGCAGGACTCTTTCAGTGTACGCCAGTTCATAGGACATGGAACATCAAGACCGTTCCGGGCCATTGCATCAACACTCGGTGGCAGCGGTAAGTACTCGCTCCTTGTTCTTTGTGCACCCGGCATAACGTGATTAGGTGGACAAACGCCATTTCAAACCTCATCACCGATCTCGCCATCTTCTTCCTCCCCATGCCCGTAATATCGCGGCTCAACATGTCAGCCGGCAACCGGATCGGTCTCGTTGTTCTCTTCTCCATCGGCTTTCTCATCTGCCTCATTACAATACTACGCATGGCTACGCTACCGCAAACGCTGAAAGCCACGGAGCCCACTTGGGAGTCCGCACCCACAAATCTGTGGTCTTTTATCGAGGCTGCCGTCGGCGTGATTTGCGCCTGCCTCATCAGCCTTCGTAAAACAATATCCGCGTACTGGCCTGATAGGCTGAAGTCGTCCAAGGATACGAACCGTCCCTATCAATACCACTCCGGCAGTGGACTGTCGGCGCGCAGACCGCAGAATGGGGTGCCACCGACGTACGCGATGGATACAATGAAGCCAAAGGGACTAGGCGAGACACATGTTTCAGTGGTAACGAAGAGTATGGGCGTGGGCGTGAGCCGGAGTTCAAGTCAGGAGCGCATGATCGATGGGATTACCGTGACGAAGGATGTTGTGATCTCAAGCGCCCGACAAGACAGCTAGAATTAAAAGTAAATGTACCGTTATAAACGAATACCGGGCTCACCCCGACTCTTTCACAATAGACCGCGCCTTTTCGAGGTCAATAGACAGGTCCGCGTCCCATATCCAGTCCATTCTCTTTTTCATGTTGAGCTCAAGTGCCTCGAGATCGTCCCCGTGAGGTCCTTCGAAGTCATATAACATGCCGGCCTCTTTGCTCTCCTTGACCAGCTTCAGTGACCGCGGTCGCCGTACTTGGTCATATGCCCGGAAAGCTTTCTCTAGGTCTTCCACGCTTGTCGCGTCTGCTAACAGGCTGCTGAGTATGTAGCAATCCTCGACGCACATGCCGGCACCAGCTCCCGAATGTGGAGTTGTAGCATGTGCTGCGTCTCCAAGAAGACAGATGCGCGGACGCCCTTGAACGTAAGTGCGTGCCGGAGTGTGATTATACAACGCCCAGATGTCTGGTTTCAACATTGCAGACATGATGGCTTGGACCGTAGGACTCCAGCTCGAGTAGTCGGCCAGCATGTCGCTCCTCGACGTCTGAACGACCCACTCGGGATCCTCCCACGTCTTGCGAGAACTGAATGCCACGACTACACTAAATTAATTCTCCCGTCGAATTGTGAAAGGGGTTGCACATACCGTTCATAAGTGTGCCATTCGCAATCGGAAACGTAAGAACATGCCCCCCGTACCCGACATACATCTGCGGTGTCTGCGGCTCTTCTCGGCTCATAATTTCCTTTGCCTTCTCCATCGGTATCAGCCCCCGATAGGCATACTTCCCCGAGAAGACGGGCTCTGCTTCTTTTTTACCCAACACTAGTTCCCGCGTCCGCGATTTAATTCCATCGCACCCAATGACCGCCGAATGCTGCGCCGTCGTCCCGTCCGCAAAATGCAGTAGCGCATCGCCCGAGCCGTCCTCAACTTGCGTGATGTCAACCAGCTTCTTGCGGAACTGTGTCGTGGACGCCGGAATCAGCTTCACCAGCTCATCCAAAAAGTGCGCTCGATGCACACCACCTCGTGGCCCAGGCCGTGCAGGCATGTCAAACAGCGGCTCGCCAATTTTCATGTCCTTGCCGTCTCTTTGCAACACCACTCCGTTCCCGTCGGCCTTTCTTTGGTCCCCAACGCGCACCGTGAACCATACGGGCGGATCGCGGTCGACGTTGTTCGCGCAGCGCAGAAAACCTTCCTTGACTTTAGGCGAAATGAGCTCCATTATGCGGACCACGTTTGCCTCGAACCCTACGCCCGCGCCTATCTCGCCGAACTGCGAAGCTGATTCATAGAGGGTCAGTGGGATGTTGTGTTTGAGGAGGCTGATGGCGAGGGTCAACCCTGCTATGCCCCCGCCGATGATGGCGAGGTTGAAGGATTTTGGAGGTGGTGAAGAGGAGGCCATTGTGGAAGGATTGGGAGTTTCGATTGAGAAACGAGAAGCGTGTTGGCATGGGGGAAGATACAGGGGAATTACAAGGGAGTCTTAGAAGATGCCGGCCGTGGCTTGGATTGAAAAGAATAGTGGGAAGTATCCTCCTCTGTCTAGTTGCCCCGCATCATGTGGAGTGACCTTCGAAGCTCGCTTAGCGTGGCGCAGTGCATGTATGGTGGAATCCTTCCATGCATGCTAGGTGCGTGGACACTCAAAATTTATGTTTTGCTTCGTAGTCAAATCTCTTTCAGACTCTGCTGAGCTGACTGAGATAAATCCTCTCGTCTTTTGGTTGTGATACTTTGTTGTTTTCTCATTTCTCGGATGAGCCTGGATCGATTGATCGAATGACTTGCAGAATATCAAGGGGTGTAAACCCTTGAATGTCCTCTCTATAAAAAGAGATATTGTGTTACAAGGACGATTCGTGATGAGTCGCAACAGCCAGACAGGAGCGCAATAAGGACGATGAACGCAGGAGAAGACGGTCCCAGTGGACATCAGCCTAAAGCGCGGGGCAGGATGATTTAGCAAAGGTCACGTGGCATAATCATAGCGATTCTACCTTGGCAACCAGAATCACTAGGTTCAAGATGTGATTACGATTCTTAGATTAGAATCACGAGAAGTAGAACTGCCAAGAAAGAAGAAAAGTAGGAATATGTAACAGAGGCGGATCTCTTAGAGTATTTCCGTTATCTTGAGATAGCAAGTCAGCGCTTAGATCTCTTTATCTATATTAAACTTGTTGTTACTCTCTTGAAGATTTAGTTGAAGCTTTAACCCTTAGAGTGAAAGTTATTGTTCTATACTTAAATACAAGAACCCCTCCACCATTATTATTAACCTTCTGACCTACACCGATCCAAGCGGCCGAACTGTACTGCTGAGAACAGTACACACCGCAGCTCGCAGATAAGTATTCCGAGAAACATTGGCCGATAACAGGTTGTACATGCAGCACAACTGTCGTAAAGACCGGTTTTTCCCTTCCTCTCAACCTCCTAGCCCCGATTCTACTGGTTATACACACAAGTACTGTTTCCCGGTCCTCCGGAGGAAACATCGCTGAGTATGTTGCGATCAACACTGCGCTCACTGAAGGGGTGAGGTAAATGCGCTCGGATGAAGAGTGGTGAACCTTGAAAGGCAGGGATCAACTAAAAACCGGGTGTAAGGAAGTAAATCCAATATAAAGGCAATATATAACTCCAAGACATAAACCCGGGCTCGGGAAACTTGGGAATACACTCAATTGAGCTGTTCTTATTCTCCCAAGTTGGTTAAATATATTAACATTGGATATTGAGCTTCGGTCTGCCTTGCCGTCGCTTAGATAGAAAATCCACCCCTTCCTCGTTAATGAGTGTCGTTTCTTGCAACGTTCATCCCTCACTTACTACGTCTACCTCTCCAACCACGACCATGCTTCTTCAATCCACCCTCAGCCTAGCCCTCATCTCATTCTGCGGTGTTGTGACCGCAGTCCCGACCCCGCTCGATGCCATTCAAATGGGCTCAAAACACAACATCTACCTCGCAACCTGCACCCGTCGAGCAGGCCTTGGGGAATGCCCCCTTCTCATATTCTGTCCCGATGAAGCCGCGGTGTCCTACAGCGCCATTGCATACTTCGCCAACGGCCCCATCGCATCATCTGGCCTTGCTACGCCATCCCAAATCGCTACTGTAAGCGAACCTCCACAGCCATGGGAGGGCGTGCAACGCGGCGCGAAGCTGGGCCGTACCAGTTCCGTCACTGCGAGTATCGATGCCGGAGCCAAAGCACTAGCAAAGGGAGAAATTGCGGGAACAGCAAAGATGGACGCTGAGGACTTTGTTTGCTTCAAGGACGGGACGACTTTTTTTGAAGTAAGGAACGAGTTGGGGGGGAGGCAGTACTCGTGCACAACGGAATACTGGTGTCCTTCTATTCAGGTTTAAGGAAATGGTCTTGACAGACTGTTAGATAGGAAATAGCTAACGCAGAAGTGTTTGGTTTATATATACTTCATATATAAGCTATTTGCTGTAGTATTTTATAAAATACTATCAACCTGTTTATAGAAAGAGAGTGTAGTGGAAGTTACTGCATCGGCAGGGAACTTCTTCCTAATTAGGTCATGTCTTGACCTTCCCCGCATATTGTAAACTAACCCGATGTAGCCGCCCATTAGTCTCTTACCATCCGAACGCACCAACTTCAGAGATCCACCTGCGATTGCGAATTCTATCGTCCGTTGAGAAATCCCACAATGAATGAGACCGGAGAGGTTCGATGCACCAAACGCGCGAGGAGTCACCGAAGCTCCGACTATACCAAACGCCGAGCCCCTTACGCCATGCGGGCCTGCGATGCCTGCCGGCGACGCAAGGGAAAATGCGATGGACGTCTACCTTGTAAGCACTGCGTGGCCCGAAAGTTGTACTGCAGTTTCACTGGGCCTACGCCAGCAGACGATCTGGGGGACAGACCAGTCCTTGATAGCCATCAAGCCCCTAGTAGTCTTGTGGGCGAGGACGATTTGGAGAGCTTGTCCATGTCCCAGCATGACGGGCACGCTTCCTCACGCACTTTCCCACCTTCAGAATCCATAGGGAGTCCACCAGCGAATGCCTCGACATTCCATCAATGCAAGGGCGATGCCGCTCTGATGGATTTGGTATCCAACCTTCAAAGGCAACTGGATAGCCTGACGTCTCGTGTCCGGCTTTCGAACTCTGGTAGAGACGATGCGTCGCCGATGCAGACCACCGTATTTAGGGAGCGCTCAGAGCCTATCGGAATTGCCTCTCGTACATCCACGAAGCGTTTTCATGGACCCACGAGCCCGGATTACAGTTTAAACGTAGTACAGATACGACTACGCCACACCAGCTCATCTACAATGTATCAGCACCCATTGATCGCAAATATAGACAACGAAGCGTCTAGTATTGAAAGTGGTGACGGAATGACGGCGAAATTGGCAACGAAACTGGTGACGGGACATCCATATCTACCAGATCCCGGCATTCGAACTGGCGAGCCAAGAAGTCGGGATTTCGACATTTGCGCTCAATCATGAGCTTACAAGACACAGTACGTCTTCTGTTAATATATCAGGAGGTTATTGGGGCCTTTCATCCGCTTGTTGACTTGAACGACTTAATAGGGCGAGTCCGCGCATGGTACACTGACGATTGCACAATGACACCTCCACGACAGCGGGAGAGCTCCGCACAGTTGGCTATAATTGAGTCAGACGAAAACCACACTGAAGTAGTCGCTCTCGGATTCCGGGAGATGGAGCTGGTCAAGTCGGTCCTTCACATTCATGGCATTATACTTTTTCCAAGGTGCAGGCTCTCGGAACGGCTCATGTGGGTATGGCATCAGATCCTGGCTTGTCATTCCATCAATACCGAAAAACCGGGTAGCCACCTTCTCCGCGATATCAAATTGAGATCAGAAGCCAAGGCCTTCACAGTGTCGTTGCGGGCCTTGAAAAAGGCCTTCGCGCTCGGTAATGCCCCTGCTGACGTTTTCAGATTCTTATGGAGTCCGTACCGATGAAGCTCATTGTACACATGCGGCTGGCACCTGTGCAATCTTGAGTTGGGCTAGCTTCAGAAACAGAACTTTACTATTAACGAACCAGTGCACCCATGTGCCTCCCATCTCAAACTCCTCGCCTAGAACTTCGGCGGTCCATGTTCGTCCACCGATCCTGTCGCGCCCTTCGATCAACAGCACACTGACGCCCGGTTGTTTCGATAAATCGCGTGCAGCGATAAGGCCAGCGAACCCACCACCAATTACAATAGCATCGTATGATTTCCTGATTGGAGATGAACTTGGTAATACTGAGGCTGTTAGCAGACCTTCTACCGTCCCGGAAGGGGTCCAGAGATAGCCTTCTTTCGTGACATAGCTGAAGACGTTGCCCTACAAAAAGCAAAAAGGGACGTAAAGACAAAATCTGCAAGGACAAGTTTGATTTCGAACAAATAGTCGGTTAAGTGCACTTAGAATTGTATGTTGTGTGGAGATTGCGCATTGCAGGCCTCGACCCTTCCGACCTGCGGAATGACGCTTCCGCCGGTTCGAAACCCCATCGCGTCTCTAATCGCGTTCCGAAAGGACAACTCCGGATATGGCTTGGTCATGTCCCCACCTTCCGGGGCATCATCCCGCCTATTTCTTTTACATTCCAATCGTAAAGTAGAAACATAATAGCTGCTCATAACATTCTATTCTGCATGCATATCAATATTCTTCCTTTAACTTCCACTCCGAAGCCACCAGCAGCCAACACCTAGGCGCATCAAACAAGCGAGAGGCGTTATCAAGGCTACGATGCCAGAACACCCTTCTACAAACGCCATCGGAGTACAGTTCTCTAGCCCGCCTGGACATCTCTCCAAAGTCGGAGCCGAGCTGGGAATCTCCCAGGCGGTTTCTCTGCCCAGCGACGCGCGAACTGTCATCACCTCGGGTCAATATGGATTTCGAGAGGATCTCTCAATATCACCAGACTTGAAGGAGCAAGTTGAAATGACGTTGCTTAACGCGACAAGAACGCTACAAGCGGCCGGGGTCGAGGACGGCCTACGAGCAGTTTATCAAACAACGCTCTACGCCCTACGAATCGATGACGAGCTAGTACAGATCTGCAGGGAACTGAAGAAAAAGTACATGGGGGGTCGTGCGCCTGTAGAAACTGGGGTCACAGTTCCAGCATTATACGGCGGTGCACGAGTGGAGATGACTTTCTATGCTGTAGCTAGTAGAGAACAGGCGTTGAATCAAAAGCTCTAACGCGTACGAGGATCATATTATGAAACTCATAGAGTATCTTAAACTTTTCTCAATGGCCCCGAATTGTTAGTCGTCCTAGAAACTAGAGAAATCGAATGATTCTAGCTCTGAGTAGTGTGTAGGTATGTAGAACAATATCACCAGCTTCCATATATAACTAGGTTCTCGTCCAAGGTCGTGTGATTGTAATAATTGCATATTTCTGTACAGCAAAGGCAAATTTCAGTGTCGCTATGAGGTAGTGGATAGTATCGAGATAGTTAGTCATGGCAAATATGCCTCAAAGTAATGCTATGCTATACCCCAATTTGGAGACACTATTTTGTTTCCTTTGAAATATAGACTGATATTTATCACAAGCCTTTCAACTGTCTATATAGCACAACGAATGGGTATCTATATCGGACGTTGAGGCGAAACTTGGGAAAGGCAGGATTGTTCACAAAGACCAGGGAAGTCGAAATGTGACCAAAAACGGTCGAGCCGGTGGAGGCAAAACCAGATACTATCAAAGCCCGGAATAGGGAAGATGATCCGATGGACTTCAACACCCATTTTTGGGTTGAGCTGATCGACACTGCGCAAGTGACATCGGGACCTAAGTCTCCTCTATAACGGCAGAATAATGACAAAGAAAATTGGTTGATATCTCTAGAAACACATGTAATCCCGAACCCGTCCGTGAATTCTGGAAAGAAGGGTCCGAGATCCGCTTGGTGCGGCTATCGCCCTGTGATTCTTGCCGCAACTATCCTATCACGTGTTTAGCGGCGGGTAATGCCCTACGAACCACAGCCGCCTCGGAAAAGATCGTTACGTCTCGCGCGTTGTAGGAGCGGCAAAATCCGCTACAGGTAGTGGAGTGGCTAGACATGTCTCGAATTTCGCCCGTGCGGCTACTATTAGAGCAACGAGTATCAGAAGGATTTTTTTACTTTATTTCAGTCGCCATCAAGTGAGCAGAATTGTTGCATAATTTTGGAATTGCTCTTGTTACACTCTTCTTATAATTTTCGAACAATAAACTCCATCATTCAACCGTCATTCCAGAGCACAACATGGGCTCAACGAGCGAAAATGGTTGGAGGCGCTTGAATGTGGCCGTCATTGGTGGTGGGATTGGTGGAATCTCAACTGCCATCGCGCTGCGTCGAGCGGGTCACGAAGTAACCATATACGAGCGTAACGATTTCGCAGGTGAGGCTGGAGCATCGGTATCCTGCGCAGCCAACGGTACCCGCTGGTTACATGAATGGGGAGTAGACGTACAAAAAGGCGACCCTGTGGTGCTGAAAAGCTTGATCAACAGGGACTGGAAAACTGGCGAGCCTGTGAGCGTTTATGACCTCGATGATTATGAAGAGCGGTGGGGTCATGTCTACAACATGTTCCATCGGCAATATATGCATAAGATGCTTATGGATTGTGCGCTGCAGGAGGAGGGCGCTGGTACTCCGGCAAAGTTGTTAGTGAACCATCCGGTAAGTTCAAGTGATACGGCGATGGATGAATCCTTATCTCGTGAGACTGTGCTGACAGTAACATGTAGTGTGAAAATATCGATTTTGAATCCGGTTTGATCACCTTCACCAATGGTTTCAAGGCCCAACATGACATGATCATCGGGGCGGACGGTATTGGATCTGTGACGCGAAAGATCATCGGTTTGAGCCCTGAGAAACGACCCGCAGAATCTAGCTGCTTGCACGCCAACGTCATGACCGAGGACGCGAGGAAGCTTGGCCTTGTGGATTACTCTCTCAACAGCGCACTCGAGTACTGGGGTGGCCAGGAAGGCAAGTGGGACAAGATTGTGCTGTCACCCTGTAACGGTGGAAAGCTTCTTTCTTACTACTGTTTCTTCCCTCGTTCAGTGGGCGATTACGCAAACCACACGTGGGGTAGTGCTGATCTTCCTATCGAGGAACTTCTTGCACCTTACCCTGAGTTGGACGCTCAAGTCAAGGCCCACCTTGCTATTGGTATCGAGGTTCAGCCATGGCGTCTTTGGGTACATCAGCCTTACCCGTATATCGTGAAGAACACCGTTGCATTAATCGGTGATGCTGGTCATCCGGTATGAAGAAATCCCACATTCGTACCGAAATCTGAAGCTAATATAGTCATTTAGATGATGCCTCATCAAAGCCAAGGCGCCTGCATGGCCATTGAGGATGCGGCTGCTTTAGGCATTCTCTTTAACAAGGATTACTTCACTGGGGATATAAAGGAGTCTCTCGCCGTCTATGAAAAGGTTCGCTTGCCTCGCGCCACCAAAGTTCAAGCTTCTGCTGCAAAGGCAGCGTACAATATTAACGAGCGCATCGGTAAGTTGAGCACCTCCGATTCTTGCAATGAAGTAAATTACTTATAGTAGCTAACACATCTTTCATCAGGTTTCTCCAGCAATACATCGCTGTCAAATTACAAGGTAGAGGACGAAGCGAAAAAGCTGACCATCGAGGAAATGAATGGATACGACATGTACAAAGATATCAACCAAGCGTTCGCTGAGAGACAGGGCATACCTTATACAGAAAAATACGTCAGAGGCCTGCCTTTTGGACTCAAGCTTTCGAACGGAATCACCATTGACCAGTCAGCGAAGTTGTGATTAGCAATCGTATATAGTATATCGGCAACTCAAAACGAGTAGGAGTGTGATTGGGCACTCAATGTGTACTATAGGCTCGTAGAATTCATACATCCGTTGATCAGAACATCACCCAACCAATGCACACATTGTATGCGCAGACTTCAAAGTTACTATCCACTTAAATTACGGTTAATAGATTGTATGGTTTGTCATACATCCCTCATCTCTATTACGAATATGTAGCCTACACTTAGCAGCTACCGTTCATAAAATTCTATATTACTATCATGTCAGGTGTGAAGCGAGGCTCTCACGCGTCAAGAATTCATGGGCTCCGAACATAATTTTGGGCAATGAGATGAGCACTAGGATCCCAGCATAGTTCTTTGCTGCAACGTGATAGCAAGTAGTATATTTAATTACGACAGGTGGTGCTATCGAACGATGCAAATGCACAAGAAGATAATATAACTTTGCTCTGAAGCAAAAGCAGCTCCTGTGAAACTGAACTAATCGTGCACGATCAGTTGGAGAGATGAAACATAACGTATGGCAGTTTTCCTTTGCAGGTTTAGATACTCCCTGTCGCAAACACATCGTTCATTTATCCTTCTTAGCAAGTCGTATGTCATACACCAATTCCAACGTTGCCTTTGGGTTGCCCTGGATGGGTTCGAAGTCAACGACCAAATCATCCTTAACCGCAAAGACCGAGTCATTATCACGGTACTTGCTGGTCCTGTCAAATATCTGAGTCGTCAAGGGCGTATACATGTCACTACCAGCCTAGGGAATGGGTTGGGTTAGATAGCCCACCATCTTGCAAGCGAGCTGGGATTACTTACGATAATGTGGATGTGAGCCGGTCGGTAAGGGTGGCGATCAAGGAGCTGCAGGAGCTCGCCAGCAGGGCCTATTATCAAGTCAGCAATGAACTTATAAAGCTCCTAGAGATAGCTCCAAGAAAAGGAACGGCATGATTAGTTACCGTCGTCTGGGACAGGATACGGGACAGGCCGCAAGCAGTACAACCCATAGTAGCCGTTCTCATCCGTAGTGAACTTTCCGCGCAAGTTGAACTCAGCCTGATCGGGATCTTGTTGTTCGTAGAGACCATTGGTACTGCATTGCCAAATGTCGATAGTGATACCCTTAATGGGCGCACTTGTGGCGGCATCACGGACGATACCGTGCATGTATGTGACCTCGCCGTCTTTAGGCATTGTTTTGATGATGCTTGTGTTTTTGGTGGTAGATGGCGTGTCGTGCCGGAAGAAGGGCCCTAGAATGGCAGTCTTTGTGGCTTCATAGTCGGCGCCTATGAGCTGCTTGTTTGTAATCTCGTCAACTAGCCTACATGAAGTGTCAGCATAGAGGGATATGCTTTACGGGATCTCGAAGGCGTACGATTCCAGGCCGATCACATCACATAAAAGCTGGCCCTCGTTGCGCTGTTTGTTGCTCATCTGGCCGGCTCGATTGATCTTATTGACGCCCATCATCCATTCATCAACTGTCAGGTCAACATCGCGCGCAAAGTCGTGGAGATGCTGGATCAAACTCCCCACTACTTGAGCCACACGTGGATTTGAGTTCGGTCCAGTAGCATTGATGACATTAGCGGTGAATTCAGGATCATATTGTGGCTTGGTTTTGGCTGCGACATTCATCCCGTTGGTGATGGCCATCCTGGTTGTAAGGTGGGACTCGTTCGAGATGCCTTGAGTATAAATATTTCACAAGTTTTGTCGACTTCAAAGGTGAGTAGAATGTAAGGGTATTTAAAGGTTGTTGTCGAGGTGCTTGAGAAATCAGATCACAAACGTGTAGGGTTTAATTTTTCGACTATATGGATGGCACTCTTTCATTCATTACAATAGCTTTCAAGAATGGATTGGTACCCCGCAGCACGGATGATAGATTTACCCCGCACCAGTTGGAAATAGGGAAATTTTGATTGCGTTCAGCGGAACCCAGCTGCTGCGGCAGATCGGTTACGCTATGAATATACCTTAGCCGACGTACTGTATCCGAAATGCTCGCCAATGTCCAGGGACTACACCTCTGACGTACCCACGTGGGATTTGGGCTCTGGTGGAAACGTTCTCACAAGCTGTTGAAGACGAATGCTAGCAGGTTATTGGGACGGAAGTAAAGTTCGAATCCAGGCGTGCATTATAGGAAGGGCATTTTTCGCCATTGATGCCACACTCCGGTTCTCATTGCCATGGATTCGAGGAGGACCATTTCCTAGTATAGCGTATCGGATAAAAATTCAAGAAATCTTAGATGTGAATCAAATGAAGTGATGTACTGTATACATTGTATGGAGTGCATCTTAGTCCGGCGTCGGCAAGATGAGACAATAGCGGCAAGTAGAATGCATGACTTGATCCCAGCCTATGTATTACAAGAAATGACAAATCCCTATACTTCTCTTCTTCTAGGAGCTCCGTCAAATGGAAGGAGAGCATATTCTCATTCGCTTTGAGATACAGCATGGTGTAGGGTTCTCGTATGCTGGCATTCGTGTACGAGCATTTTGCTTACTTGGCGTTACTAATCTGGCCATGATAGCTCTCATGTCTAGGGTTCTACCCAAGAAAAAGCTTTAAAATAACTCATCTTTCTTCTAAGCTAACCAGGTTGTGACCCCGCTCTACATAAGCGGACGTCTTCCGCAGGCGGATATGGCACCCCGTTCGCTACCTAACCGATTTAACCCCTAGTGCCACCAACGTATGCAATGTCTCTATGGCCCCTTTCCGACTCGAGATCGTCGTGCTTTAAGTGGTTTTTATATATTCATAGGCCTCAGGAGACTTCGTCCGGTCTAATTCTGCATTGCTATACTTTCAAGCTTCAACACTTCTCCGCATCCCTTGCTAAATCCTTTTCTACGATACTGTACCTCTCGCGCTAAGCCCTGGGCCACCACTGAAGCCTTAACAAAATGCTTGGAAAAGTCATTCTCGAAGAAGCCTTTGCCTTACCACGCCTAGAAGAAAAGACGAAGTGGTGGGCTGGCCTCTTTAGCACGGATGCAGAGAGACACACGAAGGAGATACAAGACCTCACCGACATTCGACTGAAGTATGCGCATCATTATGGGGTAGGATATACCGTCCTATCATATACAGCACCGGGTGTACAGGATATTTTCGACCCCAAGGAAGCGCAGGCCTTGGCTGTTGAGATAAACGACTATGTCGCTGAGCAGATCAAGCCTTTCCCCGACCGCCTCGGAGCTTTTGCGTAAGATGGCCATATCTCTTTATGTATTTGATTACTCTCGATTCTGACTATGTACACATGATAGCACCCTGTCAATGCACAACCCACAAGAAGCCGCAGATGAATTAAAGAGAACGGTAGAGAAGTACGGCTTCAAGGGTGCGCTAGTGAACGATACTCAACGAGCCGGTGCAGACGGCGAGGATTACGTGTTTTATGACCAACCAGAGTGGGACATTTTCTGGCAGACACTGGTGGAGCTTGACGTACCTCTCTACTTGCACCCACGGAATCCGACTGGCATCGTCTTCGAGAAACTATGGAAGGACCGTCAGTGGCTCATTGGCCCGCCGTTATCCTTCGCCGTCGGAGTCAGTCTCCACGCTCTTGGGATGGTAACAAACGGCGTGTTCGACCGTCATCCCAAGGCGCAGGTCATTCTTGGCCATTTGGGCGAGCACATTCCTTTTGACATGTGGCGTATCAATCATTGGTTCGAGGATCGCAAGAAGAAGCTTGGTCTGGACTGCAAGAAGACGATCCGGGAGTACTTCAACGAAAACTTTTGGGTCACTACTTCGGGGCATTTTTCTACTACTACGTTGAATTTTGTGAAGGACCAGGTGAGCGCCGATCGCATTCTCTTCTCGGTGGATTACCCGTTTGAGACGTTTGAGGATGGTTGTAACTGGTTCGATAATGCGGAGATGAACACGGGAGACCGACTCAAGATCGGTAGGGAGAATGCGAAGGGCTTGTTGAAACTCGGCGATTACAAGGACTCGAATGCGAAGGTGATTTAGATAGCTCGACGAGCTGTGCACATAGTACCGGTAGAATGTCACAGCAATTTGCAAGTTCGACGAACAATAACCGAAGCGCTAAGTGTGAAGGGTCCTTCATCGGATGCTGCACCTTATCACACCCCGCATTAAGCTTATCCGCACACATCTATCTGTGGAGAGGAATGATAACATAATAAAGCGACGGCGGCTGCTGCTCCACGAGCGGCTTCTGCACCCACAATACTGCCATGCACTGAGCACCCCCAATTCCCAATGCCCCGCCGGCCAGTCAAACCAGAGGACCGTCAGCGAGTTGCACGGGCATGCGACACATGCAAGGCATCCAAAAAGCGCTGCAATGGAAACCAGCCGTGTGACACATGCGGGAAAAAGGGACATGTTGGTTCCTGCCATTACACGGCGGGTCGACGGCAGCATCCCTTACCGCAGCACAGGCCAGCTTCCTCTCAGCGGCCTCGAACGGCAAATTTACGTGGAGTCACTAGTAAGAATGCATCCCGCGGCGCTACTCTGTCGCCGGGTAGCATAGGCTCCGACGACGCCGATGACGCCGATGCTTTCGGACAGGACGCATCTGACGACAGCTTCGAAAATGACATGCGGACTGCTTCCAGTGAACCCATGGGGCAGCCACCAGTGATGCTGTCAAGCGTGAGTGGAGAAAAGGGTCAGTATTCAGTACCGTTATATCCCCTGATCCCATGAGCTGACCATCAATCTCCACCATCAGTCTTCATTGGAAACACGGCAGCCATCTCGTTTCTGCGCTTTCTCCAGAAAACACTGGAACGTCATGTTGGCCCCTCTTGCTTCACCAATGCTCAAGAAAGCCAGAGGCTCTTTGAAGCAGATGGTACAGACATGGCATCAAACTGCTTCTATGATGAGCTTAGCATACAAGATAAGAAAGACTTCATACAATGTTTCTTGAGCGCCGTGAGTTTGCATCTTCTGTCTTCCGTTTCGTTACGCACGTACTAATCTCGCCGTAGTCGAGTGGACTGCTCGACCTTTATACATGGGAAGATATATGTCAAATGTTAGAAAACCACAATCCAATAAGTCCAAGCACGGAGCCGCCCGGCACCCAGAACTTGAATAGCATGGAAGTAGCATCCTTGTATCTCATGGCCGCTATCGGGGCACAATGTCGCGGTCGAAGTACAGACGATCTTGCTTGGGCGGCCAAGCTCTTCTCCTACGCTCGCAAATTGGCACTGGAAAAGATGCTGGAGAATCCCAGCCTGGAACTCATTCGAGCGTTCCTACTCATGGCTTTTTATATGTTCGGAGCCTGTCGTCGCAACTCGGCTTTCATGTACCTGGGGGTTGCTTCTAAGGCTGCCGACATACTAGGCCTACACATGTCTGCCCAGTACAAACATCTTTCTTCTGATGCCCGTAATGCCAGGTACGTGTGCAGAGACCCACTCCGCTTTTTTAGTCGATCCTTCAACTGACCCCATCTATCTTGCGGCAACAGACTTCGTACAGCAAAAAGCCTACGTGTCTTTGATGTTGTCTGCAACTCTATTCTTGGCCGGCCAAGCAGTACACCATCCCTTCGACCAGGACATACCAGCTACGTGAACAACGACATGGGTATTGGTCCGGAAGCCACCTACAAAGCGCTCGCACTAGGTGCCTCCTACGAAGTAGCAGCTGTGCTTGATGCCGCTGTTGCCAAGTCTGCTGAGGGTGCGCTCGATGCAGAAGCAGCTGAAGGCTTCGTGTTGGCGTTACAACAATGCAGTCGGACCTTTCCTTCCGTCCTAAGGCAGCCAGATAGCGGGGGAGAGTCTGGTAGCCGACACGTTACCATTGGAAACGTCCACGTTGCTGGAACTTACTACTTTAGTGTCATACTCGTCACGCAACACTTTCTGATACAGCACGTTGTGCCTCAGCTTTCTGGACAAGCGCAAATTCCATCAGCAAACCGCAGTGACTCCGCCCATGAGACGACTAGGAATGTAAAAATCATCCACCTGGCTAACGCATGCATCGAAGCAGCTACATTCATGGCGCAAATGTGTCACCAAGTCATGAGGTCTGGGTCCTTGATGGGCAACATGTGTATCGTCAAGTAGGTGAAAAGGCATCTGCTTCACAGAATATACTATCCTAACAGCTATAATAGGGCATGGCTTTTCGCCACTGGTCTCGTGCTGGGATTTTCACTGCTCGTTGAAGACGACAGAAATAGCTCAGAAAGACGCGCAGCATTCCTCAAATCGCTCCATGTGCTGGGCGAGCTTAAGCGTCTAAGTCCTCAGGCCGAGCAATACTATAGCATTATTTCAAGCTTTCACCAAGCAATCAAGACCTACAAGGAACAATTACATCGCGAAAAGGACGGCTCTCTGCAAAGTTTAGTTGACCGCGTATTCCTGCCGGACCTGGCTGCTGAGTTTGAAGAGCCAGAAAACATCACAACACAACTTCCGAGCCCAGATATTACCATAATGGACGCGTACTCGGCAGAGTGGTCCAATGAACCGGCTTTGGGCTCGCTGAACGCAATAGTGCCTATTGATCCCGCGTTGATTGGGGAAAATGATGTGATAATGAGAATGCTTTGGGATCAATACGCGATGAACTATACAGACTCTATCCTCCCTGACCCAGAGATAAATCTAGATCCCCCAATTCAGGTCTTGGGTAACTTAGCATCATAGCCGTGGTAATAATTATCAAACGCATGCTGCAGTGTCCCTTTACAGTGAGTGATTTATGTATATGTTCATTTGATCAAACAAGTGCAAAACACATGCCCCACCGGAATAATCTAAAACGTCCGAGATGACGCACTATTTCACTACAATGCCCTGCTTCTGCCGATACTCTTGTAGCACACCATTGTAATCCTCCGGACAGTAAGGTTCAATCAGCTCCTTGATGAAAGAGGGTTTCCGCTTATTCTGGACACCAATGTCCTTGAGCAACATGTCCACATAGGGAATACCTTCGAACACAAAATCGGGAAGACTCGCGCCATAGCCACAAGGGTAGCGCCACTTGCCCCACTGCGTGTGCAGCATAATCTCCCTCACAATCTCGTCCTCAGTCTTTGCCTCACGCTCCAGTTTACCGTCAAAGTAGGCCGTAATCCAGAGACCCTGCGTGCTAGCACAGATTGCGGTGCTCACTGAAGAGATCATGCCCGCAAAGGCAAAGTTGCGCTTCGCCACCATGGCTGATGGGACCATGAATCGGTAGTAACGGAGCGGTTCGGCCGACTTTTTCGTCTTGGACCGCAGAACGGGTTGGTTCTCCAGAATTGGGAACTCTTTCAAAACCTTGGCGTCATACTCGGCGCTGAGCTTAGCCTGCCCCATCTCATCGGTTGGGAGACCCAAGCCAGTCTTGTCTAGACCAGAGAATGTGATTGTTGACTCCTTCTTCCAGCCGGTCGAGCAGATCATAGCATCTGCTACTAGTGCATCGCCATTCTCAAGCACAACCCGCCCAGGAGCAAGGCGCTCAATATTCTCGACATGCACGCGAACTTTGCCGTCCCGTACCATGTCGAAGAAGCTAGTGTTGTAATTCAGAATACTCAAGCCACTGCCAATCCAGAGGACGGGATACCAGGGTTTCAACTTCTGAAGTTCGGGATGGTTATCGTACTGGTTGCGCTGCAATACATCATTGCCCATCATATTCCAGAAGCCCTTGACGAGCATTCGACCAATGGCAGTTTTTTGGAGGAAGCGCCGCACGGCGCCGTAACCATCCTCATGGCCCCATGGGCAAGGGCTGAACCACGATAGCGCCCTAACGTTGAGGATCGTGTCGATGCGATGCTGGAGGGGCGTGACTTTACGAGGCGCAATCCATACAGGACCAGTACTGTCTGGCTTGATGATAAGATCGACCGTTGCACCGCTCTCGACCATAGCGTAGGCAACATCGTAGGCCGATTTGGCTCCGCCAACGACAACGACGTTCGTTACACCCTTGAGGTCGTCCGCCCGTTTGCAGAAGTCTTTTGCGTGAAAGAAAGGCTTGCCAAACTTGTCAGCATCCTTGTACTGAGGAATGTTGGGCGTTGAGGTCAGGCCCGTTGCGAGGATGAGTTTCGTGGTCTGAATCTTTCTCTCACCCTTTGGCGATGTCACTGTGAGCGTCCAACCCGATTCTGTAGATTCGACCACGCCGACAGTTGAGTTGAATTGAAGTCGTTTAAAGATGCCGTAATGCTTCGCAAAGTCCGTCAAGTAGCGGTTCAAGACGGCACCGGGAATGTGGCCGAGTGGTTTGACGCCGTAAATCTTCTCGCTCATGGGGAAGTCGGGGAATTCGTAGCTGCCGAGCATGTTGTTGGACTTGAGTCCTGGGTATAGTCGGGCCTCCGACCAAGTCCCTCCCACCGTCTCGTTAGATTCCAGAATAGCAATGTTCTGATCCGGGTGCAATTCAATGTATGCTCGAGCGGCTCCGAGACCAAACCAACCTGGTAAGATAGCGTTAGGAAGATGGAATTTTCGAGTCGCGGTAGTAGCAATTCAGGAGATGACTTACCAGACCCCACAACGACGAGGTCATAAGATTCAGGCATGGTGACGCGAATGCCGAAACACTTACGGCAGAAGTGTGACGATGAAGGAAAAGACTAAGTCGATTAGACTAGAGGGAGAGGAATGACAATAGAAAATGGCCGTATGCCGCCAATGACGGCTAGTCGAGTTATATGAAGCAGTGCGGAGGGCACTAACTCCAGGGAATGGGAAACACTTCGTAAAGTCCAGGTACAATTTGGGGTTGTCGGAAACAGTTGTCCAATCGCGAACTAGTGATAGGATACCGTGGTCACGTTATCTGGGGAAGTCCCCAGACAACAACACTACATTAGCCTTATCTAGTGTCGGATAATGTACCAACCCAGAGTTCGGTCGGCTAGTGACACTTGAATCGTACGTTGTTAAATTTTTACCTAAACAGGCTTAGTGTCTTCTGACGGCGGATAACGTACATTCATTGACTAAACGGAGGGTTGTGATTGCAGTAATCGGAATAGCAGGATGCAGTACAGTGAGGCAGCAGACTCGTCTCAGACACACGCGCTGATATAGGAGTAAGAAACGAAATTTGAGAGTTCGGACATGGGCATTGGGTGGGAATTTGCATGGTCATGAATATGCATCTATTACAATACTATTGTGGAACTTCTAAAACACTTCTTCAAGAATTGGGCCTTTGTATGAGAATGAATGTCATGCAGAACTCGCTAGATATCCGACACTCACGCTTCATAGTGAGGTAATAACGCCATCGATGGTTCCAGCATGTAGGCCTCCAGTGATCTGAATATCCGCCGCTGTTGTATGTCTTGATGCATCACTGAGGAGGTATATGATGGCACCCGTGAGGTCATTCTGCGTGCTCAATCTCTGCAGCGGCGGAGCGAGCCACATCTGATCGCCCTCCCGCTTAGACTTGGACGCACGCACGTTTCGCGTCATTTCAGAGTCGACGAATCCGGGAGAGATGGTGTTCACTCGAATTCCATGCTTGGCCAGTTCCACCCCGAGCGCCTTAGAAAGCATGAGAATTCCCCCTTTGGAAGCATTGTACGCTGCCATCCTGTAGCCTGGAAGCCCGATGTGGGATGACTGCGAAGCAATGAGCACAATGCTTCCGCTGGATCCTTGCTTGATGATCTGCTTCGTCACAAGCTGCACGATGAAGAATGTTCCTCGGACCTAGTAGGGGTCAATGATAAATAGTGGCAAACTTGGGGGCTGAGATACAAACTTACATTGATATCCTGAATGCGCGTGAATTCTTCCCAGGTTTGGTCAACGAACGGCTTGTCAATAGCTATACCTGCCGCTGGTACACATCCATCAATCGATCCAAGACTCTCCAAAGCCCTCGCAAACCCAGCATTGAGGCTCTCTTCCTTAGTAAGGTCGCTTTGGAAATAAGCAGTCTTGACGCCGAATTTGGAGGCTAGATGGTTGAATTCCTCAGTCGGCTTGTCTTGAATGTCTAGGATAGCCACATTGCCTCCCATCTCGCAGATGGCACGTGTTGCTGCGAACCCAATGCCCTGCGCACCGCCAGTAATCAGGTAGTTTCTGCCTCGTAACTCGAACATTGGCCTAACGTCGTCGAGCTTGTCTGCCATGTTGATTGATTAGAGGCAGAATTTTATCGTAGATTTCGAGTCTTGGGTGCGTTTTCGTCCATGCGAGTGAGATTAGAAGTTAGAACAGAGATAATATTACTCGTGTGTGATCAAAAGTCAGTATGGAATCTGCACTACTGTCGGCAAAGTACCTGTTGAACGAGGCCACATCCGACAGCGGCGGCGAAGCGGCACCCGCACAATCTCGAGGGGTCGACCCCGCCCCGTAACCACCGCTCCGACGCCCACCCACCTGGCGGCAGATAACGAAATAGGATCATGCCACGAGCATTGTATCACCTAAGGGATCTAGCACGGGCTATGGGTTTATCTTTATGTGCTCCATGATGGGAATAATCCGAATACGGAAAAGTCACCAAACCACTTGCAATCACACTCAATTGGCGCGATATTCTCAATCCGACCAGAACCCGATTTGATTTCAAGTTCAGCTTTCTTCCTCTGCCTTTCTCGTCGTACTCCACTATGTTCAACGATATCACAAAGCCCCCACCGCCGTTGCCAGTTGAGGACCTACACGAGCTTGGTCCAGGCGTGTCCCTGTTGGCTCCCCTCTCTCGGAGAGGACATGGTCCAGGAATTATTCTGCTTGTCTCGGACTCTGATGCGTCCACAAAAATCATCGAGGGCGTTCCGTCGCATCTCGTGAAATGGGCTGAGGAAGGCTACACAGTCGTTGAGATCCAACAGCAGGCGCTGGCCAATGGCGCCGCAGATGTGCTGAAGCGAAGCCTTGATGCCTTGAAAGATAACCCCAAATGTGAACCCAAAGATAGGATTGGGGTCATCGGTACGTCCCGGTTTATGCAGCGCAGCTCGAATGTTCCTTGAAATCTGACGGCACCATTCGCACAGCCTATGACCCGGAATGCTGGAATCTTGCTGCAGAAGCTGTGAATAACAGCCCTGCAGTTGCGGCCACCGTAGTCTATGCCAATATCTCGCAGCAGAACTCTATAGTCACCTCGAATGTGCCGGCTGTACATCACCTAGCAGGCAAAGGAAGCGACAGACCGCTGAGATCTGAAGCCCTCACTGTGTATCACTACCCTAGCGTTGAGTCATACAAGTTTGCAATTCCCTTTCAAGGCTTATTCCACTATACCATCGAGGCCATATCGCACACTCGAAGCATCACACATCTCAAAAAGCGTATGGATGGCCCCTACTTTGACCTCGAGCTGATATGGGACGAGCACACCTACTACGAGTTCGCAGACCGCTCCGTTGAGCACACGATGAGCACTATGGTGCAGGAGCCATACGTCAATCACGTACCCACTGTAAGACGTATATTTGCTTTGCAATTGTTGCCGACGTACTAATATTCGTATATAGCTTACGGGTGGCGTTGGCCGGGCGTCATTGTCCAACTTTTACCGAAACAATTTCATCTTCAACAATTCCGCCGACACTAGCCTTGAGCTCACCAGCAGGTCAATTGCCATTGACCGCATTATAGACGAATTTATCTTCTCCTTCACACATGATCGCGAACTTGACTGGCTGTACGTATTCATTGAATCTGTCATCGCCATCATACATGCTCACAACAGTTCGTCAGTCTACCTGGAGTTCCTCCTACAAACCTCAAGGTCGAGGTACCTTTCACGGCTGTTGTGAACGTCCGTGGCGACCGCTTATATCATGAGCACATCTCCTGGGACCAAGGAACGGTTCTGCGGCAGCTGGGTTTACTCCCCGAATACCTTCCGTTTCCGTATCCGCTGCCAGACGGTAAGGCTCCTGCACCTGGAAAATCGTTTGAGTATAGGGTGCCGGTCGCGGGTACAGATACTGCGAACAAGATGAAGGATAGAAATTCAGTTCAGTCGAACAAGATGTTCGATTTCAAGATCCGGGAAGTTTAACTTGTGTTTGGCAAGATCAGGTGTAGCAATGATAAACTCTCATGTGAAGATGCTCATGAATGGTGTGGAAGGTTCCTAAAAGAGTTAAAGAGGCACAGACAAATATTAGTTCAAGTTTGCCGAGTGAAGGCAACGTAGGAAATTAAGAATTGGTACGAAAAGATTTTATTATTGCCAGATGTATGTCATGAAAATGAAGCGCAACAAATTATGTGAACATAAGGAACTTGTGATATGCTCTCGAGAGCTCAAAAAAAGTGTGAGTGCATGAAATACCAGACATTCAGATAATAATTCTACATAATAAACAATCTAAGGTAATATATTATAGAGGCACAACAGAAACGTGATTGTTCTTATAAACGACGACATAGTTGTCATCATTATGCTTATGCAACAGACTAGTCAAAGGAAGATTATTAAAAAGGCTATACTAAGAGTATTTTATTAGCTTATACCTGAAGCGTAGACAGTCTAAATAATAGTCTACAGCTTAAGTATTACTCTACTTAGTATCAAAATATATTATAAATTTGAAATTAAAGAATATTATAACCTGTATTTCTAACTGCTAGATTGAGCAACAGTACACTGGCTGATTCCCTAGGAATGGCTAGCGTCGATCTGCATGATCGTCTTCCCAAACAGGCAGGTCGTTGTGTCGACCTGCCTGATGCACCTCTAGAAGAACCCGCACCACTGTCACGGCATGGGAACAAATGAAGTCGTTGGCTAGGGGGTGTTATATGAAGATATATTACCCTGTAATGGTTTAAGATAGGAAAGAGACAAGACATTAGAGGGTCGGACAATGAATGATGCCGGTTGTTTTCTGCATGTTGAGAGTATCATCCGGAGCTGCGGAAACGTGTGTATATAAAAGGGAGTTGGCTAAAGGAAATGCTCACATAGTACTTCAGAATATCGGTCTTCAGCTAGCAAGTCGTACGTTACAGGTGTATCACTTTCTTTGATTCTGCTCGTTCCAGAATGAAATTCACACATTCTGTCCTTGTCCTTTCTGCATCGTCCGCGCTCGCTCTCAACATTCCTCGCGATGCAGTCTTAGATACGTCTGAGAAGCTGTATACTATCGAGACAGCACCTGGGGAGCAAAGCCAGGTTACAGAAGCACAGAAATGGGAGTTGAAAAAGGTGAGTAGATTGTTTGAATCTGAAAGTTATCCACTCATCCCGGGCGTAGAAAGGCACCAACTTCTTCGACGTAACAGACAACCTCGATGTCAATACTCTGCTCGTTGAAGCCCTTGCCGTCACGTATCCTACCAGCGTAAAGCACCAAAACTCTACCGCACCACTTATCGCTAGACTCTCCAAAGACAATTTACGATCTACTCTCACGACCTTTACGACCTTTAACAACCGCTTCTATAAGGCGCAAACAGGTGCCGACTCGTCAGCCTGGCTTCTGGGCCAAATCAATGACATTATCACCGCGTCAAATGCTACTGGTGCGAGCGCGAAACCTTTCGCTCATACCTTTCTTCAACCCAGCATCATTGCCACAATACCAGGTCTCAGTAATTCAACGATTGTCCTTGGAGGGCATCAGGACAGCGTGAACTGGAATGCACAGGACCAAATCACTGCGCGGGCTCCCGGTGCCGACGATAACGGTTCGGGCTCCGTCACCATTCTTGAAGCATTCCGTGTCCTCCTTTCCGATCCTACCATCGCGAGCGGCCAAGCACCAAACACTATCGAATTCCACTGGTACGCGGCCGAAGAAGCTGGCCTGCTTGGATCTCAGGCTATCTTCAACGAGTATCAGAAACAAGGTCGCATCGTGAAGGCCATGCTTGCGCAGGACATGACTGGCTACATCCAGGGCACATTGAACGCGGGAAAGCCCGAGAGCTTTGGAATCATTGTTGATTATGTTGATGCGGCGCTTACGGAGTTCGTGAAGATCATTGCTAATGCTGTGAGTTGCTTCATTTCCTATTCATCTATATCATATCATCGTGTCAGTCTTCGGCTCAGTAGACACGAGACATCGAACATGCAAATTCTTTACCTATAGAGTTCTAATACTGATTTGTTCTAAGTATACATCCATTCCCTTCGTGGAGTCAAAATGTGGATACGCCTGCTCCGATCATGGGTCCGCATCTAAGGCGGGCTATCCATCTGCGTTTGTATTCGAGTCTGCATTCGAGAATGATAACAAGGCAATTCACACTGCCGAGGATACGATTGAGAAGCTTAGTTTTGATCACATGATCGAACATGGAAAGTTAACAGTTGGGTTTGCGTACGAGCTAGCCTTTTCGGAGTTATAGACGCCTGCGCTTTGCCATGTTTTATACCCATGGGAATGATTAAGAATCTTCCATTAGTACATTTTTGGGAAGACAGCAATTTCACATTTTTATTTGGCATATACCAAGTGCTTACCCTTGTAATTATCCTGTCGTGTAAATAGTTTTCATGTTCAAAACGCAAGGAACTTTTATCCTTAGGATCAGCATAAATAGATTAATGTAGCTAATATCGATGTAGCTACCTATTGACTAGAGACAATGTCATCGACTTTCCACAGATTGGGACAAAAGCTCAGTCTTCTTGGTATAATCAAACAGCTTTGTGTCTACTGTCCTCCAGAAAATGGCCGTGTGAAAATAGCGATGTCGTCTCCCTTCATCTGGTAGAAGACATAAAGACTGCTCCACAGCTCATCTGTACTATTTCCATTTGTTGGGGTTAATGCATACGACGTACAAGTCAAATGCCTTCTGCTAATTCTAAGAACCTAGAAGCCTTCATGAAATTCAAGAGGAATTGGGGGCGTATTCTCAATCATTCCAGACATAGGGGATACATATCTGGTCGAGGACTTGTAGGGGGACTGATAGTTTCCGAGTAGCGACTAGAAGCGTCAGCTTGGTGGGCTATTATTGCATAAGTTGGAGCAGCAATGCCAGGATGGAAGAAAGAGAACAGTAGCCCCTCAATTATTTACTAAACTAGCCGCCAGAGAAGAAAACTAGATATTCTAGGGCGTTAGCATCGCCTTATTATACGGTCTAATGAATGATGCTGGGAACGAGGGATGAGGATGCGAACTAGGCTGCAGTGATAGAAGTGGCTAGGGCTTGCTTCATTTGAGCACTGCTGATCTGACGTACTCTGAACAGAGCTAGCGGAATATGTAACAACGTATCTACATCTTTGCAGATGAGACCTGCTCCCCAGCGTACCCGCTACCTTTCCCCCGATGCAACCAACCTTTGCCATTCGGCAAGTAAGCCCTCTGCTCCATTGCCTTTACGTTTACTTTATTCTCCATCCAGAACTCTAATACATCCTCCCTACGTAAAAATCGTTCCATATCATCTCTGGTCTTCCACCGACCGAAAATTCGCACCCCTGTTTCATCGTCGAGACTTGCGAAAGCCATATAGGTCGCCGTACCGCTAGCGGTAGTAGAAGATCGTTCTTCCTGCTCGATGGTGTTGGTGAGGCTCGTGAGCGACGTGAGGATGTCGGGGCGCGCGGAGGCTGTAGTGCTAGTTACGCGAATGTCAAGGATTATGGATGCTGGGGTTGGGATGGCGGCAGATTTAGTAGGGAGGTCGAGAAAGCCGGCGACGAGACGGTAGTGTGAAAGGTCGAGGCCAGTTGTTGAGGCTTGGGGGATGAGAGTAAGGAATTGAGACATGGCAGGCGAGGAAAGGTGACCTTTAGGGCCGTAGAGATCCTAAGTTGACACTAGTATCAGTACTTAGTGGTGCTTGTGGAGTTAAACAGGATGGTGACTAACGTCGCGACTCCCGTATACTTCAAAGGCGAACATGCTAGTTGTCTTGGAGAAGTCGTGTGCGTAATCTAGAGGAATTCCGAAATAATATGTTTTCGTGGTGGGCTCAGAGGTCCAAACATATTTTGCGAGGTCGTCGTAGGCGGCTTGCCACTGTGTAGTAACTTAGACATCTATTTCATATGGAAGAACTTGACTGGGATTGAAGGTGTCGATATAGGTGCGAACATGTGTACGTGTGATTAGGGACAGATACATACATCCTGATACTTATCTGGGACAAAATTGCAGTTTGCGAAGAGATAGAAGTCGTCCATAATGAATGTCGGATTTGTTAGTAGCCAATTGGGTGTACACTTGGAAATCAGAGGCTGTAGAAGAGGGAGGATGTGAATTGAAAGTCTCGATACAATTGCTGACAGCAAACGTTTATGTACAATTCCTCAACACCTAAACAGCCCAACTCATCTCATACCATTATCCGCAAATCCTCAGCTATTCTAACGGTAAGACTGATCATTACACCAAAATCTCTAATCTAAGCGTTTGAGGCTTGCATAAGTGTGCGGATTAGTCTCTAGTTCCCGCTTTAAGGGCAGTGAACTGGTCACTACACCCAAGAAACAGCCCCGCTATTATGATCACCACACCCCGCATTCGACATCTACGGCAGTGTATAATTCTCGAGCGAAGTTTTATGACTCGATCTTTCATAGAGGGAGTTGCTTACCCGCATTAAGGCCAATCCCAGAACCAATAGTTGGTTTGGCTTTCGAGACATATCTTCGTTAACTTGTAGTTACTGACTGGGATTTTTGCAGAATAATTATCAAAATGCTATTGTTTCTTAAATTCAGGAACTTGACTATGATAGTTCTTCAAAATGGTGTTGGGTTGTCGGGAAAAGGTTTCCGAAGAAGAGTGGTGGCGCGGAGATCGTTAGCGCACATACAAATTAACAGCTAACAATTGAGCTCCTTCAACGCGAACCCCTCACCCAACACGGAGACCTAAGTTGAATTGTAGGAGATGATCAGGTACCGCCAGCGGAAAAGCTACCCGCTCCGGTGGAGTGATCCACGCAACTTCGCCTGTGAAATAAGTAATTCAGCAACAGAGCAAACACCTCACCAGAGCAACTATGGCTTCTACATTTCGTGTCGCTATTGTAACGGGCGGGAACTCGGGAATGGGAATGGGCCTCACTCGTGATCTCGTGAAACGGGGATGGAAAGTCGCCATCGCAGATCTCAACGAAAACCCCAAGTTCGCGGATGAGTTAGGCGATGGGGCGTCCTTCCATAAGTGTAACGTTGCCGACTATGATAGGTGTGTTTGATCTGTCTGGAAGGAATGAAACTGTTCGGCCCTGACAGTTGGTGCTGCTAGTCAGGCTGAGATGTTCCAGCAAGTATGGGGAAAGTATGGGCGCATCGATGCGCTCTGTGCGAATGCGGGGATAGTAGATCAGAGGTAAGGCCTTTGAACACCCTGTGATGCTTTCGTTGATGAGTGAGCAGTTCAGTTTTCATATTCGACCATCGCGGCTCAGATAAGTGAGATAGAAGAAGGTAAACTCTAAATGAGTGCTGCTAATGTACGAAGGATCCCCCCCAAACCAAATCTCTTGTGTACAGATGTGGACTACAAAGGCGTGGTTTACGGAACGCAGCTCGCTATCCACTTTATGAGAAAGAACAAAGTTCCTGGTGGTAAGATCGTAGCAACTGGCAGTGTAGCGGCCATAGTTCCCCATGAATCATACCCGGAGTACGACGGAGCTAAAGCTGCTGTAGGTTATCTTGGAATCGATACTAGGAGCTATGTTAACGGAGCATAGGTCGTCAATTTCGTTCGAGCAACGGCTCGGGTTCTTAAAGATGTAAGCTCCTTACGATATTCGCACCTCTTAGAACTAACTCGATTCAGAAGGAAAATATCACCATCAATGCCGTCTTGCCTGGCATCGTGCACACATCGATCATTCCCCCGGAAATGATAGCCGCAGTTTCCGAAGAATGGTAACGTGTGTGTAAATCTTCGATAAGTCTGGATCTGACATCTCAACTAGCCTGACACCGGTCTCAACCATCGTCAATGCCTACGAGCGTTGCCTAGACGATGAATCGATCTTTGGTAAGATAATCGAGTGTTCAGCAGACAAGCAGTTCTTTATCGAAACTCCGACTCTAGCAAATGGCCGCATCTCGAGAAGAGCTGTCACGGTCTGGGATCCGCTCTTCAAAATGTCCGCCTCACTCCTAATGTTCTTGTTCAAATTTACTAAAACAGGTCCAGGATGCACAAAGAAAACTCGGGGCTACCAGATGCTATTCCTTGAGAAAGACGAATGTGCAACCGAAGAGACCAGAGGTTTGATGAAGATCTATAGTATGTTATTCTGCAAAATTTGGGGAAGAGAAACTTTTGCCTCCGGACTTCCAACATTGAGTTGTTGTAATGTCTATTATACTTTCACAGCTCCTTGAGCTCACTTCATTGTTCTAGTGCCAAACTTTTACATCACGGCGCTAATGACTATTTATCCAAAATATGTAGCATAATATATTGGTATTTGCTACTTTCTTTATCACCACCTTCACGACCTAACATGAAGCACTGTGTGGTTGAGGTTCTGTATCGGATCAAATTCCCTCAGTCCAAGCTGAAGTGTATCCGAAGGGCATCCATTTAACCATACTTTCCACTCTCGATATCGTACCATTTTCAATTTTGATGAGTTGTGGAACCATATAGGTACTAGGCACCATCTGGGTTGCCGGCAATGAGCTTGGAGAAAGAGCTGGATTGTCAATCATAGCAACCGCAATGACAACCCCTTTTCTGGAATCTGTAACTAAGATGCGGCGATCACGGACTGCGGTGGTGAGGTTGAAAAGTCCATTAGGAGAGTCTCCTTTGCCATCCATTTGAGCACTGCAGCTTAGATTCCCTCGAAATCCGTTGTCGCGGCGAGTACATGAGGAATCGAAGTGCACTCCGATGCTTGAATGTTTCTCCAAGCCATTGAGGTAGGCATTGACTAGTGGCAGTGATGTGGTCCCGAATCCGCTGCTGTTCTGCTTGAAAACTGGATCAAGCTGGCCTAGAGACGTCCCCTCCCACTCAATTGGAAGCGGCGGGCGCATAAGGGTCATAGTACCTCCCCTCAATCCAGTACTCTCTGCCCGTACATCAATCGCCTCGATTTCAGTGATACTTCCATTATCAACTTTGATTCGAAGCGCAAGCACGCCTAAGGTGGTTTGCTCCTTGGTAATTCCCCAGTAAGCAACTGTTCCAGTTTCTGGGTCAGAGAAGCGTGCTGCGTAGTCGTCGACGCCTGGCTTCGAGATGGAGCCGACCGTTTCCCATAGACCATCTCCTAAGGGGAGGAATTGGCCATTCTCGGAATATCGCACCTCATTGGCTAGTGAGAGGCTCGAGGTGTTGTTGTTCAGGATTGCTTGGAGAACTTGGTCCAAAATTTTGTCGAGACAGGATCTATCGCAGGATTTAGAATTGGTGATGTGGCTATTAGCCATGCCGATTTGCACTGGAGTATCAGCTAAGAAAGCCGAGCGCATGCCATATGGAACCTCTGTTAAGGTCATCTCAATGCGGAACAGTTTTTCGCCTCGGAGGCGGAAGGCTTCTGTGGCGGCGAGTGTGCGCGGGACATCGAAGTAAGGTGGTATAGGTGAAGATGTGCCGTTCACACTAGGAAGCTCACGAACGGTGCCATTGTGATCGAAGATAGTAATAGCAAAGACGGCCTGGCGCTCCTCGTCCACCACGGGATATCTGCGATCGCGAATTTTCGTAACGAACCCTAGAAATCCTGTCTGAAACTGCGCTTCGCAGCCGAGTGAGGCAAAGGAAGTGTCGTTGGAGTGACCATACGGATCCCCGTTTTTTTGGTTTGTCGTTTGAAGGCCGTCTTCTAGACGATCACAGTCCTTATCAAAGAAAGAATAGTTCCCCTTGGGATCATTGCGTTCCATTCCAGTATAGTATTTGTTCGTCTGCGCGATGAGCATAGCTCGTGAGATTCGCTGAGCCGGCGGTACTGACTCCAACCACACGGCTTCTGGCTGGACCATCTTCTCATAGCGGCCCGCTCCAACAGCGTCGCGCGTAATTTGTGTTTCTATTTCACGGATATTTCTGTGTTGGTCCAGTGCTATGCGCACAACATAGATAACGCTTACACCATTCTCGTTGAGAGTAGTGATGGCCCCAACCTGGTTGGACTCCGGATCAGCGAAGACATGGCGGTATTTCCCAAGTGTGTCAGCGATTTTCCACATGCCTGTCCCGAGTGGTAGAATCTGGCTATTCTCAACGTACTTCACATCTGGGCTTGTTGGTAAACGCGATGGATCGTGGGCTACCAAGGCTGTCAAGTACGAGGAGAGGAGGTTTTCCAGGCATGGTCGGTCGCAACCTGTGGCTTGGGCCTGCGAGAAACCAAGAGCTAGCAGCAACCATGGCGTAGCGAATTGGATTTGGAGATTCAGTTTCATATTTCTCCGGGTGGGACAGAGGTGTTGTGATTGTTGAAGCTCATAGAACGAAGGACGGCATCTTTGATATATATGCCATCCCAAAGACCGAAACTTAACTAACGCCTTCAACTTCACATTTCAACGAATCAATTCTTAACGACATATAATAAATTCCTGTGCTTTGACTGGTAGTACTGACCAGACTTTCTCATATACGAATGTAAATCTTTCCTAAGTTTGTCTTGGTCATAGACGGCTCAGAGCCGGCACTTTAGAGACGCTCATTTGTCAATCGCGGGGCTAATACATCTAAATATTTCTGCCACTTAGGCCTCGGTAGTATTACGACAAAACAAGGGGTTTGCGGGAGAGCCCATGCCGTGCTTATATGAATTCAGGGTATGCATTGGCCAGCTGAAAACCTATCTAGGTCAAGGTGTATTATGAGCCCCACATCTTGCAACTCAAATATACTGCATATTTTCATATACAAGTGATTATACCTCGGGTAATCTAGGCGAGTTTTGCTTCATGAGTAGCTACAACAACATTACTTGTCCATCTGCCTAAGCTTTTGGAGAATTAGAGTTCTCTTACATGGTTAATTGTATACTGTAATATGTGTGCTCTGTGTAAGCTGAGTTAAATCTGCACGGCTAATACAAAGGTCACTTGCATGTATGAGTTTTGCAACCATTTGGAATCCATTTCCTTTTTACGCCATGCGACCCATGCCCTAGGAAGTACCCATGCAGCAAGTAAACATGTTAATAATTCTTGAGTGAGGACTTGGAATGCCAACATCTAAATTGCAATAGTTATTGGGAAGCTACTGCAAACAGTGTGGGAGAATGAAAACTTTCAAACTGATCGAGAAGTTAAGAAGTCCAAGTCTTCCTCTGTGTTCATGTTACCTTCATCTCCTAAGATACCTATAGTAATTTTCTGGGAATTTGGAGTTGAAGACGGCAATGAAGGCTAGAACGGCACAAGCTTGAGATTTGTCATAGCAGTGATGAGCCCTAGGCATGCCATGATTGGCCTCGGAGGAGATGTAGTATCATTGTCAGAAGGACTCATGGGTCAGGAAAGAAGTGGCTGTGGAAGGTGATTGTAGGCGTGAGAGTCTTGTTTTAGTAGTGAATAAGTGCATAGAGTCTATACACATGAAGGTTCGGGCGGCGAAGTGGGAAGTATTTATCCGGTCTCTTACTCTCATCTTCCAAGATTCAGGGAACGTCCATGCTGTTCACTCCGCCTTCGAGAAAAGTTAAAACTGCAGACAAATTGGGTGAGAGACCGTACAAGAGAAGAAGGCAGGTAAAAGTGACTCGGAAGGCTCATTGTCACGGAGATAGTACGTATATCGACCTTAGAACAGGAATCAGTCATACAAATATTGGAAAACATTTCTGACAGCAAACTAAAACTCGACAGGGAGGTGAGACGCGAGCCACAAGCAGAACAAACTATTGTATCCGTCGCTCTCGACAATTATATGAACCGTTGCATTATGCCTGAAGCGTGTAACCAGTCTCAATAGAGTGCTTAGTTTGATTTCCTTTCAGTGGCAAAAACATTCCAACAGCTAATCTCCTTCGACAGCCTCCAGAAATGAGATTACAAACACAAGGGAAACTATACCTGCAAGTCCCCGATAGGAAAAACCTACGTACGGTTTGTATCTATTAGATACTATTGACGGTGCGGGGTGACGATGAACCGTAGTCTTCATCTGGAAATATACCATGTTCTTATATAAGAATTTAAGCTGTAATATCAGTAGCAATTTATAAATTTAGATATCACAATACCGTTCGCTATACCGGTGCTGGGATGCAAATCTTTTACGGGACGAAGAAGAAGAAGAAGAAGAAGAAGAAGAAGAAGAAATGTCCTATCACAACGTAGCTATTGCCGCTGAACATGCCAAAAAGAGATAGTAGTTAGCAGTACCCTCGTCTGCATTACCCTAATCTTGGCTGGCATGTATTGGGGCTACTCGTCCGAGGAAGTGTTGCGAACGTTAGTACGGGATGCCCACGTCTTCCTGCAGGAGACGGAGGAACTTGGCCCGAACCCACGATTGGGAGTTGAAGAAGGGGATGGCGGAGACGCCGGTCAGGGGTATAGTTGGGCATTTTGGATAACAGAAAGGATTGTGTCATGGTATATATCCAATAGTTGATTGGGCGGGGAAAAGAACGTTGGACATAGGGACTGGAAGTTTTATACGAGTATGAGAGAGGTATTGGGTCTCGAATCACTACTGCATTACGTCTAGATCTAAATTTCGTCCCGATATGTACCTATCTAAGAGTCCACTGCCATACTGAGGCCTAAGGAGCGATTAACGTTATTTATGGGAAACGCATCTTGAGACCATCATTCGGAGATTCTCTCCGGGGTTTGTCTCGGAAACTACGTTCTCCCCCACATCTCGACTGAAACGCAAATGGGATATACCTACCGCTAGACTTTGTCAGGCATAGATGGTTCTTGAAGTGCCATTCACTCTTCATCATCATCGCCGAATATGGCTTTGAACACATCCTCAGAAGCGCGTTCCTTCGAAAGCGCTTCATTTGCCTCAACATCTACTGTCGCATGTTCAGTAGCTTGGGCTGGTACTGAATCGTATGCCATCCATGCAGGACGTTGTGTTGCAGGGCCCCGAGTCGAGACTTCGCGCATCATTTTGTCTAGGTCAGACTTGGACACAGCTTCTTCGGTTTTTGCCTTTGTGTCGAAATCGCCTGGACTAAAGTCGGCGCTGTGCGGGTTATCTGGCGGTGGTTCCACATTGAAGCGCTTGCACAGCAGGCGGGTTGGGTGAAAAGGAAGATTGCTACGAGTCAAAGGGCCGTACATGCCCATTTTTGCCGCTTGGTCCGCCGGGTCCTCTATTTTCGTCGTTGGATGACGGAGAAGATTTTCTCCTGGTGGACCATTCTCAACACCAGACTGTGAAGACGACTTGGACGAAGTAAAACGAGAAGCCATGATGCCAGAAGTAGGTTTGAAGACCTGGGCGGCATGTGCAAATTCTCCTAGCTCTTTGGCCCAATCGGAAACGGACATATCCGAACCTCGTTCAGGGAGGTCTTGCTTGGATCCTGCACGTAGCTCTAGGAAGCCAATATATCGTGCGCGTTTCTTTGGATCCTCAGCATAGGGCATCCAGCCCGTGGCACCCTTCGCCAGGGCACCGGCAGCAGTAGTTTTATCCAGAACAGGGACAAAACTCCATAGATCTTTTGGCGGCGGCGCTTTGTCCGAAAGTTGATTTCCATTCGGGACTGACTGTCCAAGACCTTGAGGGAGATGGGAATTCCCTGTGAGTGTTGCAAGGCGGTCCCGAGCCTCCTTGGGAATAAAGTCAAAAATGGATCTGCTCGGAAGAGGGGTTTCGCCGAGAAGAGAGGCTCGGGCCGTTGCATCAAGAGTGGAAGACTTGGCGGCGTCTGCGACGGATTGGAAGTCCTGCACTCCTGGTTCCGTAGCGATAGTCTTTGACGACTTCCATCCTTGAGGAATTTGAGGCGGCGGATATTTAGGTTTGCTTGAGTCGGTGGTCCGAATTGCTAATATGAACCCTTTCAGAGAGAGATGCTGGTCTTGGAATGTCCTTGATAACGAGGTACTGGGTTTCATTGCCTTCTTGGGCACATATACTAGCTTTTCTGCAACAGTTGGTTTGACAAACTTGCTGGGCTTTTTCACTTTCTTCTCTTTGCCTAGAGTCTTATTGAATGTGATCTTTGGACCAAGCTCGTAGGGATCATCATCGTCAGAGCCAGTGTCATTTAAGATGCCAACTCCAAAGGATGACTTCTTTGGTGCGACTTTTTTGGATGCCTGTGAATTTCTTGGTTCAAGAAACGAAAAGGCAAGTGACGGGCCGGGGTCGGTATCATCCTGCTCAGCCCTACCAAGACGCGCTTCAGACTGGTAGCCCAGTCCTTTCCGGTGTATCTCTTCGCGGGCAGAGGGCATGGATCGTGCATCTTTAGGGGCGAATAAATGCTGGGATGAGGCATCCTTGGAGGTAGCAGTGCCGTCGTCCAAGCTTGCATAACGGCGAACTTTGCGACCAACACCCTGGTCTCGTCGCCAGCCCATCTGCTGGACGACTTTGACGCCCATGGTCTCCTCCTCGGTCACGAAGAGGCCAAAAAAGCCATCATTTGTGCGGCCGGCATTGCCTGCAATGCCAATAGCAGCGACAGAATCGGCAGTCTCGAGAAGTCGAGTCTCAGCAGCCTGGACCAGATCCTCCTCGTCCATGAAGTCCTCCGGGCGCTGGGCTGCAGCATTGGACTGGTCCTTGTTTCGATTCGAGCGGGAGGAAACAAATGCCTTTGGGGCCCACCCTTCCTTGGATCCAACTGTGTTGAAGTAACTGGGAGAGTCAAGAAGGCTGGATAGTCGACGAGCATGCATGCTGGGACTCACCCTGCACTGAAGCCGCCCGTGAAGGCACCGTGTAGTCTCCGACGGCCGCGCTCATCGGTCACAGTCTGCTTCCACACCGGGACAAAGGAGCCGTCGTCGCCGTCTTCATCTGGCGGCAGCTCGGTGCCCAGCCTAATGTCCTGGCGGGGGCGTTTCTGGGCCGACGAGGGCGAGGCGGCACGGGCTCGCTTGTACGCCATTGCGACGGGCAGGATATATAGCGACGGATGGGGTGGGGATCGGACAGCAACGGCTACTCTCCGTTGCTGGCTGGGTGCTACGGAGGTCGCGGAAGGTGGAGATGTCACTTGCAGGCCAGTTGCAAGGCCGCGGGGCGGCGATGGCGATGGCGATGGCGATTCACGCTGCTATGGCGGTCGACGGTGAAGTTTGGAGGCGTGACCTGACACGGGCCGCTGCAGGTGAGGTGAAGATTGTATGGGTGAGTCAGCAAGCGGATTGGCGACGCTGATTGGCTGGATGGACACGAAACGCAGCGCCGCCCACGGCCACTCCCACAGCACGGCACGGGTGGGACCTGGGACGCTGCAGAGTGAATGCGGCCGTGGCAGCCCTCGCATGTGTGCCCTTCAATGGCCGGGCGCGACGGCGACGAGAACTCGACGGGTGATCACGTGCGGCAAGGCAGCCGCAGTGCCTGTATTAGCGGCCGAGGATGCGCTGGACAAGGCCTGGAGCTTCAAAACCTGGTTGGGCGCGACGTACAGAGCGACCCGGAAGCCGTGAAGCATGCATGCATGGAGACATATGTATGGGCTGGTGCTGCTGCGTCATGCAAGAGGCCCTGCCTGGCGCGCGCTTGATATCGTGATGGCCAGTCCATCTCTTGTTCCATAGCTGGCCCGCTGAGCTGTCCGTCTTGTCTGCCAGCCTCCTCGCCAAGCGCCGCCCATCATCACCAACACCAACGCGCAGCTCGCAGCCCTCGTCCCCGCATCGCCCTCGCCCTCCACACCTCCCTCCCCCTCTCCCCCTCTCCCCCATCTCTCTCCGCCTGGGAGCAGCCGTCGCCTGCACGACCCGGCCCCGGCCCCTCGCTCTCTTCTAGGGCGCGCTGTGCGTCGGATTCGCCCAGGGCCAGCACGACCAGCCTCTGCTCCTTGCGCAGCCTCGCCATGTCAGCTGCAGCCCCGACGACGTCGCCGGCCGTCGTTCGCACTCCCTCGACCTCCCGTCGCCAGCAGCCCTTCAGCAGCCCCTC